>BJCM01207371.1:0-37035 GCA_018326385.1 Flaveria bidentis
AACGGGGCCTTACAAGTTGGTATCAGAGCCAAAGTTTAAGTGAAACGGGTAAATTTTCAAAATAAACCAAAACTTAAACTGAAAATGGGACGGAAAGGGAAGGGATGCCAGTCTGAGTAGCTGTGTGCCATCAGGTATTTTCTTAATGTTAACCGGTATTATGTGTGCATGTTATGTGGTTATGTGTTGTTTGTTGATTTAGATACTGATGTAGTCAGGATAGGCAATGCCCGCAGTATGAAGAGTAAAGTAAGTGGCTAATCACAACTAGCCAATGTAATTAGGGACTTACTATTCTTGACATAAACTGAGTTGTTCCCTTGAATGACCGTGTTGGTGTTTGTATCTTTCAGTGTGTGTGCGGATGGCCGGTGGTAGATCTTCCAAAGCTTCACGTGGTGGAGGTCGTGGTGCCGAACCACGACCCGAAAAAGGAAGGGCTACAGTTGAAAAGGTTGTTCACTAAGAACCCAAGACCCCTCATCCAGAAGGTTGCGATGAGAGTGCCAATCTGAGAGCCTCAGTAAAAGAGGCGGTTGTGGAAGAAGTTCATCAGGTCATGTTGACAATCTTACCGTCTGTGGAGACTGAAGTTATGAAGGCTGTGAGGGAAGGTGAAAAGAAGGAGAGAAGCAGACCTATGGGTGAAAGAAGACAACCCGAGACTGAGACAGTTCTATCCAATGACGAAGAGGAGGAAGAAGAAGAGCCTGCGCTAGAGGCGGCACGAGGCGGTAACTACGTGGCATTTCAAAGGTGTAAGCCCCCTACTTTTAATGGTAATGGCACTGCTGCTGCTGCTCACCGATGGGTGAGAGAAATGGAAGTTGTTCTGAACATTAGCGAGTGTCGAGAAAATCAGAGAGTGAAGTTTGCTGCCCACTCTTTCGTGGACTCAGCTTTATGCTGGTGGGAAAATATTTTCCAAGTTGAGGGTAGCCGGGCTATCAGATGAATAAGGTGGTCGGAGTTGAAGATACTAGTGATTAAGGAGTTCTGTCCTCACCGTGAGATGGATAAAGTTGAAAGGGAATTCCTATAGTTGGAGGCAGGAAATATGACACAATCAACAATACACCACCAGGTTTAATGAAATGGCACGGCTGGTGCCGGATCAGGTGATGCCTCTATCACGAAAAATCAAGAGGTATGTTCAAGGTTTGCCAGTGGATATCCGTAGGCACATGATCGCTGCCCGACCGAGCACGTTTAGGTTGGCAGTTGATATGGCAGGAAGATTGTATGAAGAGTGAGAGGTGGTAGTGGCCGAGGTGCGCAAGAAGAGTGGTGGCGACCGGAATTGGAATGGGAAAAGTTTTGGTCGGGGTGGTGCCTCGACGAGTAACAAGAAGGCACGGGTGGATGATCGTCGTGTGGGCACACCGGGTATGGGATCGAAGAAATGTGGCAAATGTGGGAAGGAGCACATTGGCGAGTGTAGGTGGGGGTAGAATGTCTGCTTCAAGTGCGGGAAGCCTGGTCATATGGCTAGAGATTGTGGGGGTATGAGGTGTTTCAACTGTGGGGAAAGTGGTCACATGAGTAGGGATTGTAAAAGGTTCCAGTGGAAAGAAGCCTGGGGGAGAAGGACTGAGGGCGAGCGCCAGAGCGTTTTGGATGACGCAGGAGGAAGCTAGGATGGACCCTGATGTCATGTCAGTTACGTTTCTAGTAAACCAAACTTTAGCCTCTGTGTTATTCGATTCTGGTGCCAGAAAAAGTTTTATTTATGCTACTTTCTGTGCTAAACTGCCCATTAGTAGTAGGAGTATTGATGCGCCCTTTGATGTAGAACTATCATAGATAAGTCTACCAGGATTTCTGAGGTGATAGAAGGATGTGATATGGAATTAGAAGGTCACAAATTTCCGTTTAGACCATTCGTAATAGCTTTAGGTGGTTTCGATTTGGTTCTTGGGATGGATTGGTTAGCGGAATTCCAGGCGAACATTGTGGGTCACAAGAAGATGATTCGGTTTACAGCGCCTGACGGGAGTATGGTGACGATTTATGGTGATCGGGTCACTACGATTCCGAAGGTGATTTTGATGGCGGTGGCGGGAAAGTGTATGAGGCGTGGATGTAGTGGCTACTTAGCTTATGTGAAGGATATGGAAACACCAACACAACAGCAATCCGATGTCCCGGTTGTGTGTGACTTTCCAGATATGTTTCCCGAAGACTTACCAGGAGTGCCACCTGACCGCGAGATTATGTTTCAGATTGATTTGATACCAGGTGCCCAACCTGTTGCCAAGGCACCGTATCGGTTGGCTCCTACTGAGATGAAAGAATTGATGGAGCAATTATAAGAGCTGCTTGATAAGGGGTTTATTAGACCGAGTATCTCTCCTTGGGGGTGCTCCGGTCCTGTTTGTGAAAAAGAAAGATTATAGTATGAGGATGTGCATAGACTACCGTGAGCTGAATAAGTTGACGATAAAGAACCGATACCCCTTACCGAGAATTGATGATTTGTTTGATCAGCTTAAAGGTGCGAGCTGGTTCTCAAGGATAGATCTTCGATCAGGCTACCATCAGTTAAAGGTGAAAGAGCAGGATATTCCTAAAACAGCTTTTCGCACGGGATATGGACATTACGAGTTTCTTGTCATGTCTTTTGGTTTGACCAACGCGCCAGTTGGTTTTATGGACTTGATGAATCGAGTGTGCCGACCAATGTGGGATAAATCAGTGATTGTGTTTATCAATTATATCCTGATTTATTCCAAGAATGAAGAGGAGCATGCCAGTCACATTCGAGAGGTGATAAAGATGTTGAGAAGGGAGAAGTTGTATGCTAAATTCTCCAAGTGTGCATTCTAGTTACGTGAGCTTCAATTTTTGGATCATGTGGTAAATCCTGACGGGATTATGGTGGACCCAGCAAAGGTGGAGGTAGTGATGCAATAGAAGTCTCCAAAGACGCCATCCGATATTCATAGTTTCTTGGTTTGGCGGGCTACTACAGGAGGTTCATTCAAGACTTCTTTAAGATCGCTTTTCCACTAACTAGGTTGACCCAAAAAGATGTGAAGTTCGTATGGGGTCAAGCTCAAGACAAGGCGTTCAAGGAATTGAAGGCAAGCTTGACTCAAGCTCCTGTTTTATCATTACCCGATAGAAGTGAAGATCTGGTGGTTTATTCTGATGCTTCCTACTCCTGGTTGGGGTATGTGTTAATGAATAAGGGAAAAGTTATAGCCTATGCATCCCGACAGTTAAAGGTTCATAAGGTCAATTACCCTACCCATGAGTTGGAGCTAGCATCCGTGGTCTTTGCGTTAAAGATTTGGAGGCACTACCTATACGGTACAAAGTGCACCATATCCACCGTCCAAAAGAGCTTGAAGTACTTCTTTGAGTAGAAAGATTTGAACATGAGGTAGAGAAGATGGTTGGAGCTTATAAAAGGATTATGATTGCGAGAGCCATTACCATCCGAGCAAAGCCTACGTGGTGGCGGATGCCCTTAGCCGAAAAGAGAGACTCGAACTGATTCGGGTGAAAGCGTACTAGTTAATCATGACCTCCGACGTGATGAAGCAAGTCAAAGAGTTTCAAGATGAGGCATTGAAAGAAGATCATCTTAACTCTGAAAGATGAGAGGTCTGGTTACGAAATTTGGTGAAAACACGCTTGGTGTTAGAACCCGATTTGGACGAATGTGGCTTCCTCATTTTGCGAATCTACGCATGAAGATCATGGATGTGGCTCATAAGACTCGATACTCTATTCATCCTGGTGTTACAAAGATGTACCAAGACATGAAGAAAGATTATTAGTGGCCGGGTATGAAGTGTGACGTAGTGGAGTATCTGAGTAAGTGCCTTAGTTGCTTGCAAGTGAAGGCGGAGCATCAAAAGCCATATGGAAAGATCCAACCTTTGGATATACCAGAATGGAAGTGGGAGCACATCACCATGGATTTCATTACGAAGCTACCACATACTCTGAAAGGATATGATGCCATGTGGGTGATAGTTTACCGTTTGACGAAGAGTGCTCACTTCCTACCGATCCGCGAGACATATTCGTCCGAGAGGTTGGTGGATCTTTTCATTAAGGAGATGGTAACTCGTCATGGTGTACCGGTGTCTATTATGTGTGATCATGACACCCGGTTTACATCCAAATTTTAGAAGAAATTCCACGATGCTATGGGGACGATGTTACACATTAGCACGGCTTATCATCCCCAGATTGATGATCAGTCAGAGAGGACCATTCAGACATTGGAGGACATGCTTCGGGCATGTGTTATCGATTTTGGAGGAAGTTAGGATGACCACTTACTGTTAGCTGAGTTCTCATATAACAACAGTTATCATGCCAGCATTGGTATGCCCCCTTATGAAATGCTATACGATAGGAGATGCCGAACACCCGTGTGTTGGGGCGACAATGGTTAGAAAGAGTTAGGGAGCGTCGAGGTAATCGACTCTACGACTAGGAAGCTTGAAAGGATCAAAGCCTTCATGAAGGAAGCCAAGGATAGACAGAAGTCGTATGCTGATAAACAACATAGACCAATTGAGTTGCAGGTGGGTGACAGGGTTATGTTAAAAGTCTCACCTTGGAAGGGTATCATTCAGTTCCAAAAGTGGGGCAAGTTGAGCCCGAGATACATAGGGCCTTTCTTATAATTGCTAAAGTAGGAGAGGTGGCCTATAGATTAGAGTTACCTGATGAGTTAAGTGGAAACCATCTCACATTCCATGTATCTCATCTAAGAAAGTGTTTAGTTGATAAATAAATGATTGTTCCACAGGAGGATATTGAGGTAGATGAACAACTCAATTACGTGGAGCAACCAGAGCCGATCATTGATAAAAAAGAGAAGAGGTTGAGGAATAAAGTGGTTCCTCTTGTGCATGTACAGTGGAAGCATAGAAAGGGATCCAAGTCTACGTAGGAGACTGAAGAAGAGATGAGGCAACATTACCCACAATTTTTTGAGGAATAACAGGTTTCGGGGACGAAACTTATATAAGGGGGGTGGACTTGTAACACCCGATTATTTTCTTTGAAGCCGACGACAGAAGAAAGAGAAATAAAGTCCAAAGTCGAGGGACCAAACTTGTCAAAACGGAAAAAACCTTGAATGAGTGGGGGTATAAGAGGGAGAAGGCAGCCGACAGCCTACCCCACACTTGTGAAAATCTGCCAAGAGAGAAAGGGGAAGAAAACAAGGTTCAAGCTTCGGTTTTCTTGGTTTCGAGCACAAAAGTCAAGCTGTAGCGGGTTGGAATGAAGTTCTACTGGAAGGGGTTGTTTGTATGAGTTCTAGGAACCCTCTTTTACATGTTTTCAACTGATTTTGGGGCTTGAACACATGGCAAATTGTTTTTGGTGGTGTTGGGTGAAAAATCTCGTATGTATGTGTATGTGTATGTGTGTGATTCGAATGGGGTTTGTTTTCTGGCTTGTGTGTGCTTGGATGATGTTGTGGTTGTGTTCCTAGGGCTTAGGATGGTTGGTTTTAGCCTAGGGCATGTTAGAAAGGGGCTGGAAGCTGAAAACTATAGTGCAGGTTCAAAGGGTACTTCATTCTCCACCCAGCTAGGGTTATGCGACTCGAAGCCATCCAACCGAATGGCATGCAACTAGAGGCCATACGGCCGAAAGGCATGAGACTGAAGTCCATGCGCATGAATGCCATGCGACTAAAAGTCATATGCATGAGGGTCATGCGACTAGAGGAAATGCGGATGAGGGTCAAGCGACTGGGGGACATGCGGATGAAGGTCATATAACTGAAGTCCATATGCATGAATGCCATGCGATTGAGGTCCATAAGCATGGGAGTCATAGGACTGAAGGCTATGCGACTGGATGTCCATACGCCTAAGTGTTCAATTGCCCAAAGAGTCCATTCGCCTAAATGTTCTCATACGCATGGAATACCATGCGACTAAGTAGGGTCCATACGCCCAAGTAGGGCTCATGCGCCTGAAAGAACTTAGTTTATTTTTTGATTTTTGGGGGAACCGTATTACGTAGGCTTTGACTTGGGGGTTCGTGTAAGTAACTTTCAAGGTTGTAGACGTTGTGAAGGACTTGATGTATGATGGGTGCTGATGCAAGGTTGTTTTTATGTGGTATGTTATGTATGCATGTTGTACCTTGTATGGTTATGTTGTATGTTTATTATGTTCCTTGCTTGTATGATTGTCTTCCCGTGGCTTTACTTTATATGTTAACGAATGAATTGAAAAGTATTATTTAACGTAAAGTGGAAGATAATGAAAAGATGAACGAAATGAAGAATGCATTCATTAATGAACGAACGAATGTAAGAAAGTCTTGCAAGCAAATGTATGGAGGTTCACACTCAATGCGGAGTGTTAGCTCAACCATTTGTAGGTTAGCTACTCCATGAGGATGCAAAATGGGCTTAATCCGTGTGATAAAGCAAATGAATGGAGGTTCACACCCAATGAGGGGTTGTCAATTCAACTGTGTGCGAGTTATATACCCCATGAGGATGCACATAGGGGTTCAGTCTTTGTGATTGACCAAATGTATGGGGTCCTTGTCGCTTAACCCTAGATGAATTGCTTGATGCTCTGGAGGGGGGTTAAGCACATGATAGGACCCAGATGAAAACGAGAAGATAATAAATGTACGAAATGAACGATGATGAAGATAATAACTATTATCTATGTGTACATACGATGTTTGTTCACATTCTAAAGCATGGTATGATTTGAAAGGAAGTAAAGACCGGTTTTAAACGAATGATAAAGTATGTTTTATTTTAAAACTAGAACTCACTTAGCAACGTTGACTTTTATGTGTTTCCAGTTGGCAAGTAACGTTGCTGAGGATGGCATGAGGTGGCTACTTAGCTCTTTGGATGACATCCATTTTTATAATATTTTTTTGATGTAATGCAACATGTATTTTGTAATTTGATAACGTTGTATTGTTTTGCAAAAGCTTTTATAATGAAATGAGATGTCGGTTTTAATGAATTCGCTGCAATGTTTTTCTTAAATTTGACGAAAATATATGTTTTTGTGATGTAATCCTAGTTTTTTATGTGCAAAAATTGACCAGTTGTAAGTATCCCGGGAATGGGGCCTTACAAGGGTTAATCACAACAAAAAAGATAGGATCTCCAAAGACCCCCACTTGAAGTTGCATCCAAATGCTTCAACTCCTTTTCTTTGTGCCTTCCCTTTGTGCTTCCATCTTGTGCATCTTCTTTTACAAAATTTATATCTAATACAAATTTTCTATTAAAGAAAATACACCTAATCTATTAATTACATCATCATTGAATGAATAAACAAATTACATTCAAATACAAGCACAAATGAATAATATTACAACCCATTATGAATGAAATCTACCAAAACAAACATCCATCCAAAACCAAATCAACACAAGGTCAAAGCTAGGTTATGCACCAATATGAAACAACATACAAGAACCAAAATAAAACCCCATTTAACCCTAAATTTTCAGCCAACATAAACAAAGAATTTAGGGTTTTTGTCCATACAAAACGTAATCAACCATTTGACATCTTTCTTTCAAGGTTTAATCATAAGCATGTAAGATATAACCTTGAAAGATTAGGGTTTCATCATATCATCACATAACAGCCCCTATTAGGTTCTTAAAGTCCCATAAAACCAGTTTTACAAGGACAAAGAAGCTAGTCATCCACATATCCGGCTCTAGATGCCAATGTTGGGTTTGTTGGACCATTATCAAAGTTGTTTAACCATTTAAACATGAAAAACACAGCGGAATAAAATCCTAGTATAATGATTTGTAATCTGAAACTGAAGGCATATAACTTAACATCAACAAACCCTAGAACATAGGATCAAATATATGTGAATGGACTAACTATCAAGAAGAAATAACAACCAAAAGCAACACATACAAACTACCTTTGTAGAGCTGCTGAAAAACATGAAAGTGATGATGAGAATGAGGTTCTTGAACGACCAAAACACCAAGGAGAGGTGTCCTCAAGCTACCATACCCACAAGCATCAAGCAAAGACCCTTTTGTTAGGATTCAACACCAAAACCGAACTAAGAAGAGCTGCAAATCCGATATTCAGCCTTGAACTTCTTCAAAATAATAGAGAGAATATGTTGTTCTTGGTCATTTGCATGTATGAGAGAGGAAGACATAGAGTGTGTGTGTAGTAATTGTTTTCTAGTCTCAAGAAAACAAAAGGGCCAACCCACTAGAAGGGGGCGACCGAAAATGCTTTCAAATTGGGGTTTCCCGCCCAATTTTTGTTTACCATTTTATTTTAACTAGACATTTAACTAAGTTATATAATTAACCCTTTAATTATATAAGTCATACACACTTTTATTACTTGATATTATTTAACCAATTTAAATAACATTACAAATAATACCCATGAACAAAATATCCTTATAAGTTGTTCCATCTCATATACAATCTATTTAGAAAACCCATTTTCAAATTGGTGTAATTATATAATTGCATGATCATATCATCAACTAAATATTAATTGGTGTTTGCTAAACTTGTTATTGGGTATGACCCGACTTGGATCATAACGTACTAACCACATTAATGTTCTATGTGTCTTGGGAATAAAGAATCCAACAATTAAATTAAAAAGGTCATGTATGAGATGATCATCGGTCATAATGTTCAATATCAAAAGGTAAAATTTTAAGTGTTTGAAAGTGTGTGAGGTCAAAGTCATAAGTATGAGCTAGTCGCATAATTGGATCATAAGTATGGGCCAATGGCATAATTGGACCATAAGTATGAGATAGTCGCATGACTGGACCATAAGTATGAGCAAGTCACACGACTAGACAATGAGTATGAGACATCCATGCAATTGGATCATAATATTGAACCAATCATATGAATGGATGAAGGAGTATGAGTCAGTCACACGACTGAAGCATGTGTATAGGTTCAGTCGCAAGACTGAAGCATAAGTATGGGCTCAGTCGCACGACTGAAGCATGAGTATGGGTCCAGTTGCACGACTGAACTTTAAATCAGTATAAATAGAGGGGTTAGTTGGTCATATTTCTCACCACCCTTCAAAGCATTCATACTTCTCTCATACGTAGACACTCTGCTCAAATGTTGTTTACCTTGATTACTTGCTGATTGTGACTTAGCCGATCTCTCATTCATCTACAGATACGTTATAACTTAAATTGGCCAAAATGAATGTCTTAATCACACATTTAAGAGCTGAAAATACTATAACTTAGAACCAAGACTACTCTTAAGAATAGACCACTTAAATGGACACACATGTTGATTTAAATGAAACTAAGTGCTATTTTGAGTCTCTGGGGTCCAAATGAATAAAAACATGAAGTGTAATGTCATGTTTTGAAAAATATTCAAATATGTGGTGTTCAAAAGTGAGATATACAAATGGACACGCTGATAAACTTCAGTCGTCAAAACTAAGCTAGACAGAAGACTCAATAGCACGAGTGAATTATTTGTGTGGGTTCAGTCGCATGACTGACTCAACAGCATGGCTCATTGTAAAACTAAACTCAATCGTACGACTAAACTCAAACGTATGGTTCAGTCGCATGATTGATTTTGTTGACCAAAACCATTCAAATTTCACCTATTAAGTCTAGCAACCAATCAAATGTATATATTTCTTGTGTTGCAGCAATATGGCTGAAAGATGGATGATGTGCACCAAGCACAACATATGTGCACACGTAGATGTTTTTCTGAGGATCAAGTACGCCGGAGACATCAATGCCGGCATATTGAACAAGAGCAACATTTGACCCCAGTTCAAGTACTTGGCTCATGTTATCCTAAAGTGTCTAGTCTCCAAGCATGGAGGAGTTGATGAGATGTCCGACCAAATCTAGAATGCACATGTTGCACATATGTTAAACCACCTGTTCAAGTGTTCTCACATGATCTTCACCTACTTGATGAAGAGGAAGATGATGATATTTTGGATAGAGATGGGAATAATACTATGCAAATGGGTGATGGTATGGATGATGAAGATGCTCAAGAAGCTAACGAGGTTATGCCACTTAATGTACAAGACGTTGATGCTTATTGGCTCCAGTGGAAGATCTCTCAGGCTTATGAGCAACAGATTGATCCACAACAGGGCCAAAAGCTTGCTGAAGAAGTACTAAAGATCCTAGAAGAAGGTAATGACTGTGAAGTTGAAACTAAGCTCCTGGTCATCTGCAGTGTGATAATTTTAGCCTGATCAAATTTCTTTTAAGGAACTGATTGAAGATTGGGTGGTGTACATGTCTGGCTCAAGCTAAAGAACCAAAAGATCAAGACAAAAGTAAATATTAGATGTCTTTGTATTTAAAAACTGTTGTACTTGAATTATGTATTATATAAACGTAATTAATGATTATTTATGTTTAAATATCTTGATAAATATTTAATGTGTGATGAGTTAAATGCTTAAATCAAACAGATGAAGCTCAACAGACAGACGAGTATGATGTCCAACCCCTTTAGCAGGTAAAGACTCAATTAACCATGATTCTTGACTTGCAAGGGATAGTCAAGAGATCTGTGAGCTACACTGTAGAAGAGTGAGAGTTCATACATGACCTAACGGACAAACAACTTGCTGAAATATTCATGCTGAATCCTAACGAGCTGGTCAAAGATGCTACAAAAGTTGATGTGGCAAGTGACGATGAGTTGATCGATGTAGATGAAATAGAGATAGAGGATGTCACTTCTGATTATTATCCACAGTACACTGATCTGGAAGGACATGTTATCCCCAACTTGGGTGAAACATTTTGCAGTGGTACTTTTGAGAAGTTGGATGAAGTAGAGAAAGAAAAGGAGCAAGAAGAAAGCAGAGCCCAAGCTTCGGACGCAAATGTTGATATCAAGAAAGCTAAATGGGTAGTTTGTTTTGCAGAGATGGAAGCCTAACACACGCCTCCAAAGCAAAATGCCTACACAAAGATCTACAAAGTCAAAAGACATCAGAAAGTGTCAGGCAAGATTATTGTGTGGGCGTATTTTGAATATGTGGATGTTTATGCTGTAAAAAGGGAGAAAGGAATCAAGTACTACAGATATCCTCATGATGTGAAGACTCTTCCTGGTTTTGACCTCAACCGACTGGCATGCTTAGATCTGCTATATGCTAATCCAAGAAAGATGTCAGGTTGGTTTGAGGCAGCATTAAAGAAGGAATACCACACCAGGTGGGTAAACTACAGACCTCAACAACCGAAGAGGTACATCCGAAAGTCTGAAGTGGACCCATGTCTGGAAGACCTAAAGTTGTGCTGAAGTAGAATCCTCCGCGTACGATGTCAAAGATTCCCTTACGAGAAATGTCAGGTTGGTTGGAGGATGGGTGAAGCGGTCATAGTTGTGAACAGAGAAGGAAAAATAAAGACTATTAGGGTATTCGACCCAATGTTGCTTACAAACTTGTTGGCTGAAGATGTCTACCCATTATACAAGTGGCCACTATTCTATGAAACGCTGGATATTGTACAAGATCTCCTATTTCAACACGTCATATGACTCTGATTTTTATTTGAAATACATGCAAGAGTTACAAAAGAAGAGAAGTACAAGAAATTCGAAGAACATGTGAAGAGTGTTAGATAATAGAGTAAATTAGGACCACGGGAGAGTTTGTAGATACATCATGTTCCTACTTTATGAGCTTTAATGTAAAAGTATTTCATGTCTTACACATATGTAATGAATTGATTCAATGAAATATAATATGTGGTTGATGCTTATTAATGTTTATTTATTTCATATTTTTCATTGTGTTGAGTATAATTCATATGGATGAACTTCATATATAGGTTTGAAGTTATTGTACATAGTTTTTAGTCAATAATGATTGAGAAATGTGTTTAACCTAGTCGGATGAGTCTTCATGCTAATGGACCATACTTATAGACCATATGCATGAATACATCATGCTTATGGACCAGTCGCACGACTGAACAAGGAGACTAGATCAATCGTATGATTGAGACATAAGATTGACTCAGTCGCACGACTGAACCTTCAGTCCTGCGTATGACTCAATTGTATGATTCAGTCGCACGACTGAACCATGCAAATGGTTCAGTCGTACAAATGGAAACTACAAACCCATAAATACCACTTAATTCGTGGAAAAATATAAGAATTCATAAGATTTCGATAACCATTGAGAGAATACTTCGAATACACGAACCCTAGCCGTCTAGAACGTCCAAGAAAGTCAATCCAACTTTAAAGTCCGTTCTTGATCGATTCCTACTAATTCTTAACATTTAGTTTATTCTTATATCGATCGGGTTAACGTTCTCACTGATTGGATCGCCAATCAAATAGGATTCCTCACTATTTGATCTGGTTTCATGTATTATTGGTTAGTATTCCGTACGTACACAGTCCTGACAACACATTAACCTCATGACACACCTAGTGCATCTCCATAACCCCAGAATTAGTGGCTTAACACACTAACCTCATGACCTTTCCTGGCACACGAAGATACCTTTTGCTTGAATCTTAAGGTGAGTTCTAGTGATCCCTTTTTACTACTATTTTTGGGATGAAACATGCTACTTGAATTGACACCTATTTATGAGATTTTGTATGATGCTTGAATGTTAGGGTTAATATTAGAACCTGCTTTTATTTGTGTCACTATCATTAATTCTTGTTTGGATAACTTGTTTTATATGGGTAGATCTACTTGGGTAATCCCCCACACATAGTGCCTTCCATGATGAACGGGAAGGGTACCACACTGAGATCCTACGGGGTCGTTTGTGGCATGTGACAAGTTTTTATAAGATACTAGGTGAACCATCCGACAAGTATGGTCCACTATTTTAAGGCTCAGTTCTTCCTTGGGGATTAACCGGTAAAACCCAACTTTTGAAGAGGATAACTGGGACTGAGTGTAGGGTTGATTATGATCCCCCACAATAGTGAATCATTGATTCTTTCAAATCAAATATGGATTATTTTGAATCCTTTTGTTTTTAAACACTAAGCACTTGAATTCACCAATTTTTAGTTGACACAATTTCTTTTTAAGCATGTTTTAGGTAATCCATGAAGGGACTCTTGCTATTGTTGATGACCTTGACCTAGCACCGTGACCATGGCATTGGCTTGTCTGATTTTTAAACAATTTGAACAATTTATAATTATTGTTGATGAATACATTTTGTCCTTATGTTAGATGTACAATTTAGTTTCAGGGCTAGATATGTTTCTAGCCCGGTTTTATTTTAAACTTTTAATGCCATGTGATGTTCGCTCCTTTTATGCTCTTATGATGGTTTGTTTTCGCTGCCATATGTATTGCTAGTCTATGACGTCCCACCTGGTATCAGAGCCAAATGTTGTAGAGAAGTCGGGAATACCATAGTGAGACCCTAGGCTACAACCCTGATACGTTAGGACCGTCCTTGTGGGAAAGTGTTGGGATGACCGGGTTGGGTAAATTGATGATTACACTTGATCAACGTAATCATGAATTTACCGGATTCATAAGTTCTAGCATGGACCTTTAGGTAATGAGTGGATTTGTTCTTTTTTAAAATTATAATTTCTGAAATTTCTTTTGTAGTGGTTTAAATGGTTTTCCTAAGTGTTAACTACTCTATTTGATGCTATTTGAAGAACCTATTGATATGTGAACTATTACTTACTCATAACTCTGGTTATTGATACTATTGGGATATCTGATACAATTACCATCACTACCATAACTACTATTATTATTACAATCATGAGCTATAAGAAACCAAAATACTCATGATATTTCTTGCTAGATAGTAGGACTATGGGTGACAAGGGTAAGGCACCGGCATACCCCACTGACGGGACTACACCATCTGGGAGGCTCAAGAAGGTGATACCGCAATCGGAGTATGAGGATTATATGAGGAGATCTGGACATTCGGGATTGATATCCGTCACATCCGACGACACCGAGCAGTCAGAAGACTCTTCTTCGACATCCCCCTCCAGGAGCCAGACGCGCTCCCATTCACCACATGTAGCAGCTCCTACTCACTCACCTATCCCACCTATCGGGGATAGGGGTGCACGTGTGATCACCCGCCCATGCAAGAGTGAAAGGCCAGGTCCCTTAGTTTCCTTTAGGATGCCTCCTCCTCCTCCATTACCTGTTAGGATTCTGACAACTATACCGCTATCATTTGGCCCACTCCACCACCACCGACATGACGAGCACTGGATGCCACCTAGGCGCAATGTGTATGATGGCCCTAGTGTTTTAGTTGGTGACATGTACTCCAAGTCTAGCCACCGAGCGAGCGACGTAGGTCCCTCCGATGCTGCTCTAGGTGAGATTCTGAAGACCGTTCGTCGGCACGAGCTGACCCTCCAGCACGCTACTAGGACCTCTCAGTCTGCTTAGTTTCAGGCCATGATGGCGTTGCACGGGGTCCAGTTATTGGAGCAAGAGTAGTAGAAGAAGAAGAACTCTGGATGACTAGGGTGGTTGAAGAAGAAGTGGATGTGAAGGCTTGGAGAGGATATGGGATAATCTATCTTGTGGACAGTTGAAGGAAACTATTTCTATTATTATCTTATACTATTATTATTATTATTATGGGGGTGATGGTACCTTCCGATTTGTAAGAGTGTAACTCTGAGACAACTATTCTTGCTAATACTATTAACTCTATCTCTTTGTGAAATTATTTAGATTTACAATATTCCATTTTATGCGTTGGGAATATTGACCTGTGTCCATTATGGATGAATTGTCTTGAGCTAATTTAATGAAACATTTTCTTGTAAAAGGTATTTAGTGGTGTGTATGATACACTCCCTTTTGTAGGACGCGATAGTTTAGGGTAAATAATGCATTGGATAATCAAAACCAATTATGCGATGCTAAAAAAAATATTTATCTGTGATACTATCAGAATGCCGACTAGGAGAGGAACCCACATTGGATGAAGAGAAACTACTAGAGGCCGCCGTGAAGGGGCTAGACAAAACAGAAACCAAACCCCTACCCTAACAGGGACCCCTCATGGAGAGAATGCAAACCAGGGGAATGATGAAAGGATTGCCAACCTTGTTGCAAAACATATTAAATGCTATTACTACCATCATAACCTAGATCAACGCAGACCGGAGCAACCCCGATGGTGATGTTGTATTTGGAAATAATGAGGAAGCTGAAGCACTAAAGAATGGACGCTGCTACAAAACTTTCATGGCATGCAGGCCGAAAGACTTCTATAGCACAAAGGGTGCAATAGAGACGTACTAATGGATCGATGAAATGGAAGCAGTCTTGGATATCAGTGAGTGTAAAATGGACCACATGGTGAGGTTCGCATCCCAGTCACTCAAGGGATCGGCTCTGGAATGTTAGAAGATGGTTATTCAGCCTTGGGGAAGAAACGCTGCTAACAGAATGAGCTGGACCGAGTTTAAGGAACGAATAACCAAAAAATACTGCCATATCAACCAACTGGAGAAGCTAGAGTCTGAATTCCTGAGCATGGAGATGAAGTGTCTTAATTACACTAAGTACATCAACCGCTTCTTAGCCTTGTCTCGATTAGTGCCACACTCGGTGACACCAAAATCTACTGGTGTAGCGTGTTTCATTTGGGGGCTATATCCTAGAGTCACAGGAATGGTTCGATCTTCCAGGCTTTTAACCTTACAAGCTGCCATTGACTTCACCTGCAGTTTGATTGATGATTTGATTAGGGCTGGGGGGACTGATCAAACCAGGATTAAAGAGAAGAGGAAGCAGATGGATGAGAAAAGGAAGTGGTTCGATGTGAAGAGAGCAATTGGCAGTAGTAGTGGGTCAAGCAAGAAGAGCTATGAAGGTTTGAGGCGGGATGACCATGGTGGAAGGACAAGGAAGCTATATGTGGGTACGAGCCCATTTTGCAACAAGTGTAAACTGCACCATCAAGGGGATTGCATCCCGATGCCATGCTTCCGATGTAAACAACCAGGTCATTTAATCAAGGATTATACGTATGCACCAGGTAAACAATGCTATGAGTGTGGAGATCCAGGGCAAATGAGGAACAAGTGTCCTAAACTAGGAAGAGATAAGGAGGCTAGACCCAACAAGCCTAAGGGACGAGCATTTGTGATGGAACCAACTGATGCTTGCAAGGATCCTAATGTGGTCAATGGTACGTTCCTTATAAACAACCATCCTACTATCGTTCTATTTGATACTGGAGCAACTGCTAGTTTTATCTTTAGTGCTTTTAGGCCTTTGATTGACTTGAGTGCATGTATCCTGACTGATCCGTTTACCACATTATAGAAACTAATGAAGTCATCAAGGACTGTTTAATGAATCTAGAAGGTTGCATATTTAAGATTATCCTCATGCCTATTAGGTTAGGTGGATTTGATGTGGTTGTTGGTATGGATTAGTTGGCTAAGCATAGAGTCGATATCATGTGTGATGAACGCCTGCTTAATATACCGTTCAGCGATGGGAAGGTGCTAGTGATTCATGGCGAAGGAAGTGACACACTAAGGCCTATGATATCTCATCTGAAAGCTACCAAGAGCCTTAAGAAGGGATGCCCAGCTTTCATAATCTATTTGATGAAGACTAAAGAAGAGAAGAAGCTTAATAATACTCTAGTACTTTATGAATATCCAGAAATGTTTCCCGAAGACCTACCAGGACTCCCTCCGAACCAACAAGTCGAATTCCAAATAGATCTACTGCCTGGTGCTACATCGTTAGCCAAGTCACCATATCGACTTGCCCCTCCAGAAATGAGGGAACTAATGCTGCAGATCCAGGAACTACTCGACAAAGGATTTATTCAACTGAGTGTTTCCCCATGGGGTGCACCGGTATTATGTGTGAAGAAGAAGGATGGAACCCTACGAATGTGCATTGATTATAGGGAACTAAACAAGCTGACTATAAAGAATCATTACCCTCTCTCGAGGATTAACAACCTATTCGATCAACAGTAGGGAGCTAGTTACTTTTCTAAAATAGATCTGATATCGGGATATCATCAACTGAAGATAAGAGAAGAAGACATACCGAAAATGGCCTTCAGGACGAGATACAGACATTATGAGTATCTAGTCACGCCTTTTGGACTAACTAATGCACCAGCAACGTTTATGGATCTCATGAACCGTGTATGTCACCCGTATCTTGACAAGTTCGTGATCATGGTTATCGACAACATATTGATCTACTCCCATAGTAAAGAAGAGCATGAGAAACACCTTAGACTGATTCTTGAGTTGCTCAAGAATGAATAATTATATGCCAAGTTCTCTAAATGTGAATTTTGGATGTGAGAGATCCAATTTTTAGGGAATGTGGTAAATGAGAATGGGATTCAAGTTGACCCTTCTAAGATTGAGGCGATTAAGGACTGGAAAATTCCTAAAACTCCTACCGAGATAAGGCAATTCCTTGGATTGGCCGGATACTACAGAAGGTTTATCAAAGACTTCTTGCGCATTGTGCAATCGTTGACTGCTCTGACTTAGAAGAATACAACCTTTGTGTGGGATCGAGAGCAGAATAAAGCATTTGATACACTTAAGGAGAAGTTGTGTAGTGCACCTATCCTCTCTCTCTCAGAAGGAATTGAGGGATTCATGGTCTATTGTAGCACTTCACATCAAGGGCTAGGATGCGTGCTAATGCAGCGCAACAAAGTAATTGCTTATGCATCAAGACTACTAAATGACCAAGAGAAGAACTACACAACACATGATCTAGAATTGGGTGCTGTGGTGTTTGCACTCAAAATATGGAGGCATTATCTCTATGGCACGAAGTGAATTATTTACACTAACCATAGGAGTTTGCAACACCAACTAGATCAGAAGATGCTAAACATGCACCAGAGAAGATGGGTTGAGTTGCTGAATGATTACGAATGTGAAATACGCTACCATCCAGGCAAGGCCAATATGGTGGTAGATGCCTTGAGCCGGAAAGAAAGAGAAAAATCTCTACGCATCCGTGCCTTATCGCGAGACTAAATCAAGCACAAGGTAAAACGCTAAAGGAAGATCGGCTAGCGAGGGAAATGTTGACTGGAATGGAGAAGTGATTAGAGCTGAGTAGCGATGGTGTATATAAGTATGAATGGACAAAGTGGGTACCAAGGCATGAGGGAATTAGAACGGTAATCCTCAATGAAGCCCATAAAACTATGTACTCGGTTCACCCCAGAAGCGACAAGATGTACCATTATCTAATGGCCCATTTCTGGTGGCCTCGGATCAAGAAATCCATCGCCATTTATGTTAGCAAATGTATGACGTGCGCCATGGTGAAGGCTGAAAATCAAAAACCGTCAGCAACGCTGCAGCAGCCCGAGATCCTAGAATGGAAGTGGGATAACGTTACAATGGATTTCATCACAAAGCTACCCAAAACTTTTAGAGGTTATGACGCCATTTGGATAATAGTGGACAGATTAACTAAATCAACTCACTTCTTGCTGATTAGAGAAGACTACGACCTCACGAAATTGGCTCAATTGTATATTGATGAAATAATGACCATACATGGTGTGCCTTTGTCAATCATCTTCGACCGTGATAGGCCCTTCAGTTCACGTTTCTAGAGATCACTCCAGCAAGCCTTAGGAACTCGTTTAAATCTAAGCACTGCATACTACCCACAAACTGATGGCCAAAGCGAAAGAACTATTCAAACCCTAGAAGATATGCTAAGAGGTTGTGTGATTGAATTTGGTGGGAACTAGGACAACCATCTTCCTTTGGTAGAGTTCTCCTATAATAATAGTTACCACGTAACTGTAAAGGCAGCTCCGTATGAGGCCCTATATGAAATGCCGATCACCATTGAGCTGGAATAAGATTGGTCACAACCAAGTAATGTGACCCGACATCATGTTGGAAACCACCGACAAGATATTTACAATCAAGGAGCGTTTGAGAGCAGCCAGTCATCATCAAAAGAAGTACGCTGACCGAAGACGAAATCCCTTGGAGTTTCAAGTGGGTGATAGGGTACTGCTGAAAGTGGCACCATGGAAAGGTACCGTGAGGTCTGGAAAGAGAGGAAAGCTAAGCCCAACATACATTGGACCATTTGAGATAGTAGCAAGAATTGGTCTAGTGGCATATAAATTAAAGCTACCTCAGGAATTAAGCTACATACATGACACCTTCCATGTGTCAAACCTGAAAAAGTGCCTGACAGGCAAGATCTTGGAGATACCATTAAGGGAAGTTAGGATAACCGACAAGTTGAACTTCATGGAAGAACCCATAGAGATCACTGACCGGCTGGTCATGAAGCTCAGACGAAGTCGCATACCCAAAGTCAAGGTAAGATGGAATTCTAGGAGAGGACCTGAATTCACTAGCGAGGGAGAAGATGAAATGAGAAAGAGTTATCCGCACCTCTTCAAACCCACCGTTTCGAACCTAATCGAAGCTAACATTTCGGGACGAAATTTCCTAAACGGTGAGAGAATGTAACAACCGGCCTTGAGGTCATAATTCTAACCATATCAACCTGCATCATTACCCAATTCAATTAATTTTAATGTTATATCATTACCAATATTACTAATGGCATTAGTATTATTGTAGATTGATGTTACCGTTTTTGTTATTTTTATGTGCCTTTTTAGATGATTTATCTTGATTAAGCATTAGCTAGGGAAATCTTAGTGTCCCGGGAACGTTAATTAGTCACCCATATTATAATTAAAATATAATTTGAAATAATTAAGGAGTGCATGAACCCAATTTTTCGGCCAAAATGCATGCATGCATACTTGATACTTATCAACTAACTAACTTAGACCACCTAAAATAATACTAGACTACATAATAATATTACAATTAAAATTAAAACAAAAACCCTCCACTAGAGGCCAAAGCTCGGCCGCCCCCTCTCCTCCCCTCCCCTCTCTTCTACACCACCACCATTTCAACCACTCTCCTTACATGCACCACCTACACCTCTCATTCCTCTCTTCTCTCCTTCTCATTTTTGGATTCTTCTCCAGAAAACACACACACACACTCATGGTTTTCTCTCTAATCTTAGCCACATTCGAAGAACAATAACAACTCTACCATCGGCCAAGCTCAAAAACCGCAAGAAGGTGAAGTTTTTTGTGCATCTAGGTGCACGGTTCATACGAGTTCGACCTTCTCCAGCCATGTTCGAGATTCTCCATCTTTTTCCAAGGGTTTCCAGGCCATCCTTGTCTAGCTACACAAACCAAACCACGGGCTACACCAAGTGTAAGCTTCATGTCACCCGGTTTTGGTCATTTCATGTGTTTGTCTTCATTTTTCACTCAAATTCTTACCCTTCTCGTATCTAACAAAAACTTGCTGCTACCATCTTGTTCATAAAGATATTTTAACTTTCTTGAAGATATGTCACTTGTAATATATGTCATTCCATAGGTGTAACACGGATTACACCTATAAAACCATCTTTTTGGGTGTATTTACACCATCCAACTTGCATAACTTGTAATCTTTCGAAACTAATCATGTAACCTGATCAAATGGGTCTTCTAAACTTCTAATAACCTGATTTCAAAGTTACAAAGGGTTTGGGTAATATATAAACTCAAGTTATAATGTTTTACACAAGTGTAATGGATGAAAATGGTGTAATCTCCAAGTTTCCATCTTGTTCATAGTTTGTTTTTTGAACCCGTGAGTTAGACATGATATTTCAGTAGGTTTTGGATGATTGTGGGTGTATGATGAGATGTTAATGGCTGAAAATATTAATGTCATAGATTTATAAGCAATTTGGACATATTCGGGGTCCCAAAAAATGGTAAAATGACTTAAAAACAAGAAAACATGGCTTAACAAAGTATTTGTATTGGATTTGTTGAATAAATGGTCAAAGAATGGGTTAAATGGAATTTTTAGTTAAAAACGGGTTTTAACCGAGTAACATTTGGATGATAATCTTGGAACTAAGAGAATAAACCAAGAATCTACGGAAACAAGTTATTCTAGTAAGTTAGGATCTATATGACTTAGTGATGGTGAAAAACGGGTGAAACAAGTTTTTGAATGGTCAATTTCGGGTAAAAATGCATTTTAACGGGTAAAACTTAAAATGTATACTTACACCTAAAAGGAGATTGTAATAAATTTTTAACTGATTAAAAACTTATAAAAAGTCATTAAAATAATATTTAATGAATCTAAGACTAATAATATAGAAATCAACACTTAACCGTTAAAAACCTTCGGTTTTACCGTAACCGGTAACGGAAGACATAAAAATATATAACCCGGAACTAAATTCTGAAATTTTTGGATAAACTTACTTAAAATCAGTTACCTAACTTTAAGAAACTAATATTTGGCCATAAAAGTCATTAAATGCATGAAATCAAACTTTGGGGTATAAATTCTAAATTTTGAAAACTTGGAGAACTAAACTGAAAATTTTTCTAAACTTCAATAAATTGACCCCTTGAACTAAGAATCATCTAAAAGAGTCAAACTAACTTATATGGGTGATTTAACATGGTAAAGCATCTATTCTTTCCTAAGAAACCCTAACTTTCTATAAAAGGAAACTTTTTCTATAAAGACTTAGCAAATCAAAAGTTATTAAGACATTAACCTCATGACACACCTAGTACATCTCCATAAACCTAGAATTAGTGGCTTAACACTTAAATCTTGATGGTTGGGTGCTAGGCTTGAGACCTATCCCGTCACACGAAGAGACCTTTAGCTTGAATCCTAAGGTGAGTTCTAGTGTTCCCTTTTTACTATTGTTTTTAAGATGAAACATGCTATACTTGAATTGAAACCTATTTATGAGATTTTATATGATGCTTGAATGTTAGGGTAAATGTTAGAACCTGCTTTTATTTGTATCACGATTATTAATTCTTGTGTGAAGTGCTTGTTTTATATGGGTAGATTTACTTGGGGAATCCCCCACACATAGTGCCTTCCGTGATGAACGGGAAGGGTACCACACTAAGATCTTGTGGGGTCATTTGTGACATGTGATAAGTTTTTATAAAACATTAGGTGAACCATCCGACATGTATGGTCCACCATTTTGAGGCCCAGTTCTTCTTTGGGATTAACTAGTAAAACACAACTTTTGAAGAGGCTAACCGGGATTGAGTGCAGGGTTGATTGTGATCCCCCACAACAATGAATCTTTGATTCTTTTAAACCAAATGTGGATTCTTTTGAATAATTTTGTTTTTAAACTTTAAGCACTTGAATTCACCAACTTTTTTAGTTGACACAATTTCTTTTTTAGCATGTTTCAGGTAATACATGAAAGGACTCTAGCTATTGTTGAAGACCTTGACCTAGCACCATGACCATGGCATTGGCTTGTCTGATTTTTAAAACAATTTGAACCATTTATAATTATTGTTGATGAATACATTTTGTCCTTATGTCGGATGTACAACTTAATTTGAGGGCTAGATATGTTTCTAGCTTGGGTTTATTTTAATCTTTTAAGGACATGTGATGTTCTCTCCTTTTATGCTCATATGATGGTTTGTTTCTGCTGCCATATGTATTTCTAGTGTGTGATGTCCCACCCTACCTGGGCGTGGGGTGTGACAGTTTAGAATCCTGTTTTTCTGTGAAAATTCTTCTCGTTATGATAGTTATTATAAAGCAATACTAAACTGACACAAAGAGAAGAATTTTCACAGAAAAACAAGATTCTAAAATGTCACACCCCGAGCCCAGGTAGGGTGGGACGTTACAAATTAGCAATACATATGGCAGCAGAAACAAACCATCATAAGAGCCCAAAATAAGAGAACATCACATGGCACTAAAAGTTTAAAAAAAACCCGGGCTATAAATAGATTTAGCCCTCAAATTAAATTGTACATCCAACATAAGAACAAAATGTATAGATTAACAATAATTAAAAACTATTCAGATTGTTTTAAAAATCAGGCAATCCAATGCCATGGTAACGGTGCTAGGTCAAGGTCTTCAACAATAGCTAGAGTCCCTTCATGGATTACCTGAAACATGCTCAAAAAGAAATTATGTCAACTAAAATGTTGGTGAATTTAAGTGCTTAAAGATTAAAACAAGGAATCATTAGAATCCACACTTTATTTAAAAGTGATAGCATCATCGTTGTGCGGATCACAATCAACCCTGCACTCAGCCCCGGCTAGCCTCTTCAAAAATTGTGTTACCGGTTAAATCCCCTTGGGAAGAACTGAGCCTCAAACAAGTGGACCGTACCTACCGGATGGTCGACCATAGTATCTTGTTAAACCTGTTACATGCCACAAATGACCCCACATGATCTCAGTGTGGTATGATTCCCGTTCATCACGGAAGGCAATGTGTGTGGGGGATTCCCCAAGTAGATCTATCCATATAAACAAGCGGTTCACGAAAGAATTAATGACTTTGATATAAGTATCAATAGGTCTTAACATAACCACAACATATAGCATCATAATATAGCACTAAAATAGTTTAATTTAAACAGATCATTCTTCATCCCAAAAACAATAGTAAAAAGGGAAACGCTTAAACTCACCTTAAGAATTCAAGCAAAAGGGTCTCTTCGTGTACCGGGAAAAGTCTCAAGTCTAAGACCCTACTATTAAGATTTAAATGTTAATCCATCAATTCTAGGTTGTGGAGATGCATTTGGTGTGTCATGAGGTTAATGTCTTAATAGCTTTTGAATTGCTATTAAATCACCTATATAAGTTAGTTTGAGTCTTTTAAGTGACTCTTAGTCCAAGGGGTTCGGTTTATTGAAGTCTTTAAAAAAAAAGTTTCCTTTTATAGTAAGTTAGGGTTTCTTAGGGAAGAATAAATGATTTACCATGTTAAATCACCTATATAAGTTAGTTTGAGTCTTTTAAGTGACTCTTAGTCTAAGGGGTTCGGTTTATTAAACTTTAACAAATTTTAGAGTTTAGTCCTCCAAGTTTCCAAAATTTACACTTTTTACCCCAAAGTTTGATTTCTTGAATTTAATGACTTTTATGGTGAAATATTAGGTTCTTGAAGTTAAGTAACTTATTCTAACTAAGTTTACCCTAAGTTTTCAGATTTTAGGTTTGGGTTTAATATTTTCATGTCTTACTATAAGGATTAAATATAAAGGCTGACGCAACCCAAACAGCCAAAGTCTCTCCTGCTTGCATGCACAAGTGTACTAAAGTAGATTTCTTCGGAAATTTCACACCAGCATCAGAAATATTTGAAGTGTGAAATCTTCCGAAGCCAAGAAAAACATCTACCGAAGCCAAAGATGAAGTCATCCAAAGCTTCAACGACAAAGTCTTCCAAAGCTTACACTTGCAAACAGATTTCTTCCAAAGACTTTTGAAGACATGCTTTATCTCATGTATGTTTTCATAAAGCTGGACCCTTTTCCGCTGAAACTCTGTAAAGTCACCAACTTTCATAAGTTTTGTACTTTTCCATAAAGCTGGACCCCTTTCTGCTGCAACTCTGTAAAGTCACCAACTTTCATAAGTTTGTGAAAAGGTTCATTCTTTTAGTAACTGAACATTAAGGTTTTGAGTCTGTAACTTTCTACTTTATGTACTTTACCCTTTTTGTAATATATTAGGATGTGAGCTATGGCATGTCATAGTCACTAGTCAAAAGGCAATCTGTGTTTTGACTCTTTATTTGATTTTGTTTGTTGTCTAGTCATTTGTATCCAGCTGTCCTTCTTAGTATGGCCGGCTGTAGGATGTAGTATATGTATATTAGATACTTGTAACTTTCTATGTATGCTTTGTAATATTTTTAATAAAACTTGAGAAGGCAATATATTGCAATATTGAAAACCATCTCCTTGTGTATTTTGCTATCTTGTTCTATCTCATAATTACTTGTATTCTTAGCATCATTAGTAGAGGTTAACTAGTTTCACTGCTTGATCAGTTAAGTGTTCTTAGCAACTCTCCTCATTGTATTGTTTTGTTGTATTTGCATACCCTTCAACGGTCCTGCATTTGGTATCAGAGCATTCAAGGCTCTTGATATAAGATCTCACCTTCTTAAGAGCCCTCACACACAAATACTTCACTTATCAAATGGTAGCCATTACCAAATCTGATATGGAAACTGGAACCGTGACAAAGTCCCCACTGATCACTCTTTATGACTTGGACACATGGTGCCAAAGAATGGAAGGTTTCATCAGGTGTCTAGACTCAAGAATATGGGAGTCTATTGAAAATGGACCTTACATACCAAGCACCTCTTCTGCTACTGGTGGTGCTATGATCCCCAAAGCTGTGGCTGACTACTCATGTGTGAAAGTATTTCTCATATTGCTAAGAATTGTCCATACAACCCAAGAGGAACTCTTCATATGACCAGGAAAAAGACGTCTAAGAGTTCCAAGAAGATTCCAGCTTTGGAAGGAAAATCTGTTTCCTTCGAAAGATTCAAAATGAAGAAAAAGGCAAGTGGAAAATTGCCTTCGGAAAGAAAATTTGTTCTCCGAAGAAAGGAGTACTTCCAAAGCACTAAAGTTTGCTGCAGTGTCTGTAAAATCTTCTGAAGGTTCAGTCATCAAAACTTCCAAAGTCTCAAAAGCTTCCGAAGTGTTGAAGGTCAAGTTCAAACTTCCAAAGGTGGTGTGGAAGTCTAAGAAAGACCAAGTGACTGAAAGTTCTTCATTAACAATAACTCAAGATCTTGAAAGCACAACTATAGGATCTATTACTGTTGCATTATCTTCTACTTCTTTTAGTGAGCCCAAGACAAGTAAGGCTTGGGTTTACAAATGTAACTAATCATTTTCTTTATGCAGGAACAACTCAAGACAAACAAGAATGTCTAGATCATTGACAGTGGTTGTTCTAGGCACATGCCAGGCAATAGGTCACTACTCTAGAACTCTTAAAGGATTGATGGAAGGCCAGTTGCTTTTGGAGGAGATGAAGGTGGTTACATTTCAGGAAGGGGCAAGGTCACAAATGGTAAGCTCTACATTGAAAAGGTAAACTTTGTTAAGGAGCTTGTGTACAATCTTTTAAGTGTATCTCAATTTTGTGATCAAAGTCATAACATGCTCTTTACTAAGCATGAGTTCATTGTTCTCAAGCTCGGGGTGGTCATTCCTCATTAGCATATCCTGCTTAGAGTTCCCAAGAAAGTGAATATGTGCAAGATGGACTTGCAAGAAACATCTCCCTTTGGAGAAGTTTCATGTTTTCTGTCTAAAGCCAATAGTGATGAGTCTTTCCTATGTAAACTTTAAGAACATGAATAAACTAATTAAGAATGGTTTGGTAACTGGATTGCCAAAGAAAGAGTTTATAGGTGATGATCATTGTGTTGCATGCCTGAAAAGGAAGCAACACAAGCTATCTCATAAGCCTAAGGAAAGAAATTTCATCACTACACCCCTACACTTGTTACATATGGATCTCTTTGGCCCCATCGGTGTAATGAGTCTAGGAAAGACCTCTTATTGTTTGGTGATCACCGATGACTTTACAAGAGTCACTTGGTTTTTCTTCCTTAGAACTAAGGATGGGACCCGTGAGATTCCGAAGAATTTCATCCTAAAGATTAAGAACCAATCTGATCACATGGTCAAAACCATAAGATACGATCAAGAAACTGAATTCAAGAACCAAATCCTTGAACATTTTGTGATGAAAAGGGTATTACAAGACAATATAGTGCTCCTAGGACTCTTCAGCAAAATGGTGTTATGGAGAGGAGAAACATGACACTGATTGAAGCTACAAGAACATGTTATCTGATTCTAAGTTGCCCATCACCTTCTGGGTAGAGGTAGTCAACACTGCCTTCTATCTGCAGAACAGAGTCTTAGTGGTTAAAACTCATGGCAAGACTCCTTATGATCTTTAGCACAAGAGGAAACCTTTCATTAGTTTTCTCATGTCATTTGGATGTCCTTGCACCATCTTGAATACCAAAGATCATATTGCCAAATTTGCTGAGAAAGTAGATGATGGACACTTCATTGGATACTCTTCTCAAGCTAAGGCTTATAGAGTATACAATCTCAGAACTAGAATCGTTAAGGAGTCAGCCAATGTGACTTTCAATGAACACACACCCTATGTAGCTGGTTCTGGTCCTGATTTGTTGTTTGATCTTGATTTAGTTACTATCTGTTTTAACAAATCGTGTGAGAATGTTTTAGGATCTACACATATCTTACACATAGGTGATCTTGACCCAAGATATGAGCTTAGAAGACCTTCAAGCCACACATCTTCAGCTCCAGTTGTAACTACTTCTGCAAATGAGTTTTCTATCAGCACCACAATGACAAATTTAGTTGATACATCTAGGATGCCTACAAATTCTAGCTCAGAGGCTCCACAACTAGATAAGGAGACTTCAAATGTAGAAGAAATTGATGGAGGTGGTGATAGTGATCAAGATTTTCTTGATACTGACAACCACTCCATAGATGACCACATAAATGTTGTCACACACTTATTGGATCATGTCTCTCTTGATAAGTGTGCTGATGTGGTGGGAGAAACATCAATGCGAGATTTAAATTTCTCTAATTTAGATATCTCTCAGCAACTTGTTGTGAACCCTCAGCTAAGGATCCATAAGTCTTATCCCACTACAAACATCATTGGAGAAGTTAACAGAGGGGTAAGAACAAGAGGACAAACGCCTGAAGCAAATGTTTGTCTTCACTCTTGTTTCTTATCCTAGATAGAGCCAAAGAAAATTGATGAAGCTCTGAAGGATGAAAGTTGGGTTGATGCTATGCAAGAGGAGGTACTTCCATTCAAAAGACAAAGTTTCGAACCTTTGTCATTTTCCTCATGGGAAGACTACTATTCAAAAGACATACTAGGAATTCAAGTGAAGCAAGTTGAAGATGTCATCTTCATTACTTAGTCAAAGTATGTTCAAGACATACTTAAGAGATTCAACATTACCAATTGTAAGATTGCTAAGACACCCATAGCAAAAAACCACTCCCTTGGACCTAATCTTGAGTGGGAGTGTGTGGATGAACACCTTTACATAGCTATGATTGGGTATCTTATGTATCTTACAACTAGCCGGCCTGATATCATGTTTGCTACATGTATTTGTGCAACATATCAAACATTCCTAAGATGTCTCACCTTATCACTGTCAATAGGATTCTAAGATACCTCAAAGGTGCTTCAACACTTTGTCTCTTGTATCCTAAGAATTCTGACTTCCATCTGTATGCTAATACAGATAGTGATTATGGTGGTTGCAACATGACTGCAAAGTCCACATCTAGGGATGATAGTTTGTTAGTGGAAGGGTTATCTCATGGCAATGCAAGAAACAATCTTGTGACTCTACATCAACTGCTGAAGCAAAATACATTGCTGCTGCAAGCTGCTGTGCTCAAGGGCTTTTGATTTAGAATCAGATGCTAGATTACGGATTAATCTTCAAGGAGAATCCCATTCACATAGACAACAATAGTGCTATCTCTATCACAAAGAATCATGTGCAGCACTAAACGATAAAACACATCAACATCAGGTATCATTTAATTAGAAATAATTTTGAAAAAGGATTAATTAAACTAGTCAAAGTTCAAACAAATGAACAATATGCTGATCTATTTACAAAGGCTTTTGATGAACAAATATTTAAATATCTTATATAAGCATTTGGGATGATAAACCTTGAGTAGGTTTTCTTAAAACGAATTCTTATTTTTTCTTAAAATTTGTGTGTCCTAAGTTGTCTAGTTCATCACTTTCATAAGCTCATGTTTTCTTGGATGAAAACTTTTTGAAGACTTCCCTTAGAATTCTGAAAATCTTTGATCCTTCGGAAGATATGTTTTTATCTTTGGAAGAAACTTATGCCTTTAAAACAAATAACATCCTAAATATTTTTTCTTTAGAAGAATTTTTTGGAATATCTTCCGAAGCTTAAAACTCTTCTTAAGCACTTATTTGTCTTCAGAGGACAACTTTCTTTCGAAGCAAATCAACTCTCGGAAGGTTTCTTCTTTTGAACAAAACTTTCAAGTCTTGATTTTCTTCCGAACCTAAAATTCTCAAAATTCTTAGGAAATTCTTCTGAAGTCATTTTAGCTTCAGAAACTTTTTCATTAAAACTTCCAATGATAATTTACCTTTGGAAGCATTTTGAGTTCCAAGAAAACTACTTTTTGAGCAAAAACAAACTACTTTTTCAGAGGTGGGACCAACGTCTGGATTTCAAAGTTTATCCTTTTTCATTTGCTTTGTCTTAAATCCTTTTCACATATAAACCCAACAATTTTCCCTTCTTTCTTTCATCTTCCTCTTTCCTCCAAACCTAAACCCCAAATTTCTCTCTGCAATTACTTTTGTTCATCTTTCGTCATTTTTAAGCTCTCTCAAAATGGCCAACCTTAATCGCATGGAGGATGGGACCAAATTCCTGAAGATCTCTCCTTCATTGTTAATGGGATGATTCAGGGAGTCAAGTTTAGGTACTCTCAATTTGTTTACACAAATTAGCTTGCAAACTAGGACTCCATAGAGTACAACATGTTCCCTAGATATGTTCAATACATTCTTAACTATGAACTGGGCTCACAGTTAAGGGGAACAGGTAATATTCTTAAATTGGGATAGATGAAGCCTGACATCTTTAAAATCTTGAGAAAGCCCACTGTTGGCTTCTCTAGGGTAGAAACAACCCTTGTCCCAAAAATATTGGAGCTCATTGCTCAAGGTGACAACCTAGCAGCACCAGCTATTGTTGAACCCACACCTTTTACATCCCAACCACCTCAACAGCCACAAATCACCATCAACTACCAAAGAAAACACAAATGAACCCCTACTCAAACTATTCAGTCTATGCATGCCCCCATATATTCACCCACATAGGAAGAAGTGGACACTGTAGCTCCCACTTCTCCTAAGGAGCAGACCACTCCTATTACTTCAAGAATCCCTACTAAGGTTCCTCATGCTCAGTCTGATGAGCTCACAAGCCCAAATTCCTTAAGCCATCATTCTGAGTCTCAACACTAAAGTGATCAACCTTCAGGGGACAGTTACCATCTCCAGCCTTTGGACTTAAACCATCAAATTCCCAACCTTGACTTATATACTAATGAAGATTTAGGATTCAGTGATTACCATGATGCTCTTATTTTCCAGTCCTCAAAGAGAGTTGAGTGCTCATGAGTCTCCTATATCTAGCCCACATCAGTCACCTATTACTGAGGTGGACACTTCTGAACATGTTCAGGATGTCCATATGGAAGAGGCTCTCATTTTTTCAAGTAATTCCATCATTAAGACCTAAACCATGGGAACTCAACCCACTGACACCTCAACTGAGGCTGCCAGTGCACAGAGGAAATCCAGCAGCCAAGAACCTGAAGTTAGTGATGAAAGAGAGGACTCTGGTCCTATCATCTCATCCCCTAATGATTCTTCTAATGACGATGTAGGGAATTTGAGACTAAATGTGAAAAAACTGTCACAAACATGCACCTATTTAGTCTCCAAGGTTAGTCAACTTGAAACTCAAGTGACTACCTTGCAAACCAGGGTCAATGATTAGCAACATAAGATTTCTTATCTCAGAGAACAACTAGTTAGGAGACATTTAAGAGGAGCTCAACCAGGAATATAAGAAACTATGAGTGTGATTGACCTAACTCCTAGCTCACCTATGCAAGAGGGTGATACTACAAAAAAGGGGGAAAAAGTCATTACAGTCACTAAACCTGGGAGTTCTTAGGGAGTATGGACAATGTGGACTCACCATCCTCACTTGCAATTTTGCATACTCAGCAATTTCCTCAACTTCACATTGATGTGGACTCCATAGTCTCCTTCATTCAGAGTCTTTGCGACAGAAATACCAAGGGAAATATCATCTCCACCAACTTCGAATCACATCATTGTGTGGAGGTATGACAATAACAAAAGAGCCCTCATCATTCTTAGAGTTTAAGGACAACAAGAAGTATTAAATTTTTAGACCTTGAACTTCTATGAAAGTCTGGATCTAGATAACATGCCACTTGTCAACCAAAGCCAATCAAGACAAGCAGACAAACTGGCTCAAAGAATCCAAGACATGTTCACTGCAGAGTTCAGCTTCAGAAGGAGACTAACGCAATCAAACAATATCAATGGTTAACTGGATGTTGAGGCAGACCCTAAGATTAGCTTCATAGGGGAAACCATGACTGAATGCCTAGTGGTAGTACCTGAGAGTCCTGTCTCATCATCCACTCCTACAGTGATTCATACCCTTTTTGAGACACTTGCTAGTGAAGGTTCATCTCAACCTCTCTCTTGCCAGAGCTTAGAAGCTACACCAAGCAATGAAGGCCAAAGCTCTCTCCACCCTGAGTCACAAAGGTCAATGAGTAACAAAGGGAAAAGAAAATGACTTCTAAGGAGATTGAGGAGAGGGAGAGAGAGAGAGAGAGGAGAATAAGGCAAAGGGGAGAAGGTTCCTCTACTAGGTCTAAAAGGCTAAAGGAGTCTGCTATCAGGGATACCCCCAGACCAAACACTGATAATAATGAATTGAGGGCAGTCAGGATCAACTTCCTGTAGACCAGGAACGATGACATAGATAATATCATCTCTCTCCCTTTGATGAGTTGAATGAACTGGCTGACAAGGAATTGTCAAAGGAAAGAAAGGAGGCAGAGGATGCAAAGCTACTTCTTCAGATCAAAGAAGATAGAAGAAAGAAAAAACTATACAAGCATGTGCCTTCTCTCTCCCTAGTTCAAGAAAGTCCAGTGCAAGAGGATGTGGTGCCACAAGAACCTCACCCTTTGAGTACCTGAGTGCCACAGGCCTCTATCAGGCTGCTGCAATTCTTCCTTTACCCTTTGACTATATTGAGTTTGAGTACCTCAAACAACTTGAACTTGAGATAGTTAAAGAAAGAAAAATCACCAAAAAGAAGTTAAGGGAAGAAGCTGCAAAGTCAAGAGCCATCATCTAGAAAAGTATGAAGAAGTCTGCTAATAGGCAAAGTATGATGAGCTTCTTGAAGCTGTATGGATTCTCCGGAAGGAGACTTGGTCCTATGTCTCTTTCCACTATGGTTGAGCATATCAGAGTGATCAAGCAAAAACTTCAAAGAGGTGAACTTGTTGACTTACACTCCCCACCAAGTCAGGTCCCTCAGGAAGTAGAGATTAAGGTTGAACCATTCGAGACAACACAACCTGGATCTCCTACTAAACCTCAGCATGCTTCCACTTTTGATCCATAGCAAGGTTCTGTCCCATCTCAATCTGACCCTATGAGAGAGGAAAACTCAACTCAGAAAGACAAAGAAAATCAACTAGGTGTTGCAGGCCAGTCTTCTTAGTTAAAAGGTTCAAAAAGGAGAAAAAGGATGGTTCCAAACCAAAGTCAATAAAGAAGAAGAAAGAAGCATCCATCCCCAAACCTCAAGATGAGTCTAAGCATCCAAAGGATGTGCAAATATAGGATGCTACAACAACTCTAGTTCAAATAGCTCTTCTAGCATCAGGAAGACCTATCTTCTCCTGGACATATGCCACAAATCTAGAAAGGTGGCATGTCATCAGAGATCAAGGCATTGAGAATGTCTATTCATGGCAAGACAGGTTCAATTTGCCTCTTCATGATCTCTTTGATATGAGAAGACATTTTGAGAGTTTGAATGATCCTGAACATCTCATGAACAAAAGGATGGTCATGATCCTAATAAGGTTTTATCAATATCTGAAGTCTTCAAAGTGTTTTAGTAGCATCAACCTAGGGGGAGTTTGTAAGGATTAAAAATAAACGCTAATGCAACCCAAACACCCAAAGTCTCTCCTGCATTCATGCACAAGTGTACTGAAGTAGATTGCTTCAGAAGTTTCACACCAGCATCAGAAATGTTCTAAGTGTGAAATCTTCCCTAGCCAAGACCCACATATTCCAAAGCCATAAATGAAGTCTTTTGAAGCTTCAAAGACAATGTCTTCCGAAGCTTACACTTGAAGACAAATTTCATCTGAAGACTTTTGAAGACATGCTTTATCTGATGTACTTTTCCATAAAGCTGGACCCCTTTCCGCTGGTGAAGGTGCATCTCAACCTCTCTCTTGCTAGAGCTTGGATGCTACACCAAGCAATGAATGCCAAAGCTCTCTCCACCCTGAGTCATAAAGGTCTATGAGTGAAAAAAGGAAAAGAAAAATGACTTCTAAGGAGATTGAGGAGGTTGAGAGAGAGAGAGGAAAAGGAGGATAAGGGGAGAAGGTTCCTCTACTAGGTGTTCAAGGCTCATGGAGTCTGCTATCAGAGATACCTCCAGACCAAACACTGAAAATAACGAATTGAGGGCAGTCAAGATAAACTTCCTGCAGACCAAGAACTATGACATAGATAATATCATCTCTCCCCTTAGATGAGTTGAATGAACTGGCCGACAAGGAATTGTCAAAGGAAAGAAAGGAGGCAGAGGATGCAAAGCTACTTCGTTAGATCAAAGAAGATAGAAGAAAGAAAAAACTATACAAGCATATGCCTTCTCTCTCCCTAGTTCAAGAAAGTCATGTGCAAGAGGATGTGGTGCCACAAGAACCTCAACCTTTGACTACTTGAGTACCACAAGGCCTCAATCAGGCTGTTGCAATTCTTCCCTTACCCTTTGAGTATATTCAGTATGAGTACCTCAAACAACTTGAACTTGAGATAGTTAAAGAAAGAAAAATCACCAAAAGGAAGTTAAGGGAAGAAGCTGCAAAGTCAAGAGCCATCATCTAGAAAAGTAAGAAGAAGTCTGCTGATTGGCAAAGGATGATGGGCTTCTTGAAGTTGTATGGATACTCCAGAAGGAGACTTGGTCCAATGTCTCTGTCCACTATGGTTGAGCATATCAGAGTGATCAAGTAGACAAGTCAAAGAGGTGAACTTTTGGACTTACACTCCTTACCAAGTCAGGTCCCTCAGGAAGTAGAAATTAAGGTTGAACCATTCGGGACAACCCAACCTGGATCTCCTGCTAAACCTCTACATGCTTCCACTTTTGTTCCATAGCAAGGTTCTGTCCTCTCTCAATCTGACCCTGTGAGATAGGAAAAACTCAACTAAGAAAGACAAAGAAGATCAACCAGGTGCTGCAGGCCAGTCTTCTTAGTTAAAAGGTTTAAAAGGAGAAAAAAGATGGTTCCAAACCAAAGTCAATAAAGAAGAATAAAGAAGCATCCATCCCCAAACCTCAGGATGAGTCTGAACATCCAAAGGATGTGCAAATATAGGATGCTACACCAACTCTATTTCAAATAGCTCTTCTAGCATTAAGAAGACCCATCTTCTCCTGGACATACACCACAAATCTAGAAAGGTGGCATGTCATTATAGATCAAGGCATTGAGAATGTCTATTCATGGCAAGAAATGTTCAATTTGCCTCTGCATGATCGCTTTGATATGAGAAGACATTTTGGGAGTCTGAATGATCATGATCATCTGATGAAGAAAATGATGGTCATGATCCTGATGAGGACTGTCAATATCTGAAGTCTTCATAGTGTTTTAGTAGCATCAGCCTAGGGGGAGTTTGTAAGGATTAAAAATAAAGGCTAATGCAACCGAAACACCCAAAGTCTCTCCTCCATTCATGCACAAGTGTACTGAAGTAGATTGCTTCGGAAGTTTCACACCAGCATCAGAAATGTTCTAAGTGTGAAATCATCCCTGGGCAAGACAAACACATTCTGAAACCAAAAATGAAGTCTTCCGAAGCTTCAAAGACAATGTCTTCCAAATCTTACACTTGAAGATAGATTTCTTCCGAAGACTTTTGAAGACATGCTTTATCTGATGTACTTTTCCATAAAGCTGGACCCCTTTCCGCTGCAACTCTGTAAAGTCAACAACTTTCATAAGTTAGTGAAAAGGTCCCTGCTTTTAGTAACTGTACATTGATGTCTTTGGTTTGTAACTTTCTACTTTATGTAGTATATCATTTTTGTAATATATTAGGATGTGAGCTATGGCATGTCATAGTCACTAGTTAAAAGGCAATCTGCCTTTTGACTCTATATTTTATTTTGTTTATTGTCTAGTCATTTGTATCCGGCTGGCCTTCATAGTATGGCTGACTGTAGGACGTAGTATATGTATCTCAGGTACTTGTAACTTTCTATGTATGCTTTGTAATATTGGTAATAGAAATTTAGAAGGCAATATACTGCAATCTTGAAAACCATGTCGTTGTGTATTTTTCTATATTGTTTTGTCTCATATTTATTTGTGTTCTTAGCATCATTACTAGAGGTTAACCAGTTTCACTGTTTGATTAGTTGAGTGTTCTTAGCAACTCTCCTCATTGTGTTGTTGTGTTGTCTTTGCATACCCTTCAATGGTCCTGCACTTACATTACCGGTTACGTAAAACCGAAGGTTTTTAACAGTTAAGAGTTGATTTCCATATCTTTAGCCTTAGATCCATTAAATATTTTTTTGAGGACTTTATATAAGTTTTCATTCTGCTAAAAATGTTTTTCAAGCTCCTTTTTAGTGAAAGTCTAGGTTTTAGGTTTAACCCGTTAAGACGCGTTTTTACCCGAAATTGACCGTTTAAGAGCTTGTTTGACCAGTTTTTCAACACCTTTAGATGTTATAGCACTTAACTTACTAAAATAAAATGGTTTCTGTGGATTTTAGTTTTATACCATTATTTCTTGGATTTTCCCCAAAACGTCAACCGGTTAATACCCGTTTTTAGTTAAAAATACCTTTTAACTTATCTTTTCACCACTTAATCAACAAATCTATTCCAGAACAATTTGTTAACCCTTTTTGAGCCTAGAATACTTTTTAATATGGTTCAAGTTCATGTTTTCATATTTCTAAGTCGTTTTACCACTTTTCGGGTCCTCGAATATGACCAAATTGCTTACAAGTCTAAGAACTTATTATCTTCATCCATTAACGTCTCATTATACACCCAATATCATCGAAAACCTACTAAAATATCATGCCTCACTCATGGGTTCAACATGCAATGTAAGAACAAGATGGAAACATAGTGATTACACCATTTTCACCCATTACACATGTGTTAAACGTTATAACTTGTGATTAAACATCACCCAAACCTTTTGTAACTTTAAAATCAGGTTATTAGAAGGTTATAAAACTGATTTTGAGCAGGTTACATGCATACCTTCAGAAGATTAGAAGATGTGCAAGATGGATGGTGTAATAACACCCAAAAAGAGGGTTTTGTAGGTGTAAACCGTATTACACCTATAGAATGACATATATTACAAGTGAGATACCTTCAAGAACGTGATAAGCTCTTTTTGAAAAAGGTTGTAGCAGCAAGGTTATGTTAGATATGACAATGGTAAGATTTTGAGTGAAAAATGAAGACAAACACATGAAATGACCAAAATTGCGTGACATGAAGCTTACACTTGGTGTAGCCAGTTGTTTGGAGTGTTTAGCTAGACAAGGATGGCCTGAATACCCTTGAACTAAGCTGTAGAATCTCGAACAAGGCTTGTTAGGACCTACTGCGTACGGTGTACTAACTGATTCAACGTGAAACCAAATCAAATAGTGCGGAATCCTATTTGATTGGCGATCCAATCAAAGAAAATGTTAATCCGATCAAACCTAATGATTAGAATACATTAAGAATAGACTAGGAATAATCAGAAACGTTCTATGAACTTGGAAGAGATGTGCTGGACGAACTCAGACGGCTAGGGTTATCTAATCTCCAAAACTCTCGTTTTTCCACGAATTAAGTGGTATTTATAGGTTACAGTCTTCATTCGTACGACTGAGCGAGGAGATTGGCTCAGTCGTGCGATTGACTCAATCACCTGGTTCAGTCGTGCGATTGGCCCATTCGCATGGTCCAGTCGTGCGACTGAATCAGATTACTTAGTTAAACACATTCTTGAACCTTTTATGATTCAGAACATGTCTAACAACTGTAAGCCTATATAACATGTTCATATATGCGTGTATCATTACATAATATAAATAGATATAACATTAAACAATTATAAACCTGTAAAGTCAATATACGTT
>BJCM01207372.1:0-10812 GCA_018326385.1 Flaveria bidentis
AATAAAAGTAAAAACTTTAAAAAAATATCATTTTAAAATTTTTTTGGGTCTTTCATCTTATGTTGTTACAATTTTATCATTTTTCATGCATTTCACAGAAATTGCATACAAACGAACATGAGTTCGCTTGTTTTCACATACAGATAAACATGGGTTTATTTCGTTAAAACGGAATGATCTAATATTAGAAATATCGAGATTGTGTTTCTGAATGTGTTTCAGATTTTTACTATAAGTGATGGCCGATCATCAGTTGAACAATGTACTTGATTAGAGAACATGTTCCTCAAGTTTGCAGAATATACCGAGCTAGAAATCATCCTCCTACATCTGCAGAAGCACTCAAGATTAGAGATTTAGGAAAGCTGTTTCAATATTCTCATAAAGGATGCATTAAAAAAGGTGGAGCATATAAATTGGGGGAGCTTATGAGATGAATATTTTTCTCATCAGATTCAGAAAGCTTTAATTTGAAGATCTTTCTACTGTTGACTTCTCGGTGCTGATTTTGTTTGAAGACGTTGATAATGATATACTAAGGGGGAGTATTGTTGGAGCTGTACAAGATAGTCTATATTATCAACACAATCAAAGTCAACAAATTTCAACGTCACAGTCAAAGTCAACGCAAAAGTCAAACTTGACACGTTCGAGACGAAGAACCGAGACGAGACGTTGAAGATTTAGATGACTAGGAGTTTTATTGTAATTAATATATTTTGTGCCAACAAAATATATTTAAATATGTTTTAGTCATGTTTATGTTTTATATGTAATTTCCATTAATTAGCCTAAGTCTAGGGGTTAAGTGCAATTAGTGAATATTATATTCACTATGAATAGGTTAATTGTAATTAGAGTTGACTAATGCTTGAATGACCAATTGATTGAGGGATTTACTTGTAAACATATTATTAGCAATCTAATTGAAGATCAAAGGGGTTTTGATTGTGTTTATCATATTTTGATCTATAATCTTCATGATTCGATTCAAGTGTGTTCAACCTGGGTTAACAAAAACTGTTTCTAAATGAAAGTTGTCCGAGAGACTCTGAACTAGTCAACTGTAATTTTTTATAATTTTATGAAGTAGTTTTCTATTTTTAAAACCCGTTCAAACATGTACCAAACATTCTGTCCAGAATATAAAATTGATGCAATAATCTTTTTTCAATCTACCTTTCGCATTTTGGTATTCTTTAAATGTCCTCATTTCTTGTAATGAATTCCGACATCAAGTTATTGTTTCTTTTTATCCTTTAGGACATCACCTTTGACTCTTGAACATCCAAGCTTCCTTATATACTCTACACCTATCATTATACAATGTGAGTTTTTCATGTGAGTTTTCCACGTGAGTTTTTCACGCCTCTTTTTATTTTTATTTCACAACTTTTGGGTGAAACATATTAATCGTATAAATATACACTTGTAAAACATCTTGATACTTGTAATGCACGAGCAATTCGTTTATAAACTTGTCATGGTTATTTGAGATATTTGTGAGCCTTATATGATAATCATCCTGTAAAAACATTTATTAACTATTGCTAGTCTAGCAACGTCATAGATCTATGGGCTTGACAAGCCTATTTGGTGCTAAAGCCGGGGTTATTGTCGGGTCCTGATGACGAATTCTTGTTCATCATGGGAACCAAGTACACTTAGCTAATTGTTTATCTTATTGTGGCCATCTATATTCTTGCATTATTTCTTAACCTGTGACTTGAATTGCCTATTAAAAGTTGTTTAAATATGTATGTACAAATTATTGGGAACTCACTAACTTCATATGTTGAACGTATTTTTTACATATTTCAGTATGCAATTTAGAGACTTCTTCATGATCATATAGGATTTGAACCTAGATTAATAAAATAATTTATTATGTTGTTTGAATCTCTATTGTATTGTAATGAAATATTTGATTTGACTTATATAATGAAAATGACATTTAATATTATTTTAACTTATTTAATCCTATGAGCTATAAACAATCGTTTCAAATTCGTCCGCCCCGATGATTCCGCCATCGGTCGGGGTGTGACAGCGAAAGAGGTAGCACCAGCGATGGTGTGGTGGTGGAAAAAAGGGCAGCATCGGCGGTGGTGGGGCTAGTTTGTGTTGGTGGCGATGGTGGTGGTTAAGAATGGTGGTGCTAAAGATGGTTTGTAGATCTAGATCTACATGTTTGTTCTGGTAGTGGCAACGACAATGAAGAACGGTAGTGTGTACCAGCGGCAAACAACAGCGGTGGTGCTGGCGACGAAGAACAGTGAGAGATGGTGGTGGGTGGATTTATGTTGATGATGATACTAATAACGACGACGACGACGACGATGACGACGACGACGACGACGACGATGATGATGTTGTTGTGATGGGGATATGTGTATATATTATTAATTAATTATGTATAGTAATTTTATCTTTTAGTTCAAGGACAAATTAGTCTTTTTACAATCACTTAACACAAAAACTTAACAAAAGTTAATGTTAATGACCAATAGTGTGATAGTTTGACAAACAGTAGGGACAAATGATATAATTTCTCAAAAGTTACGACTAATACTTCAATATAAGCATACCATAGGGACCAATCGTGTAATTATCTCTTACTTTTTTTCCTCCTACACTAACAATCACATTCAAAAGTAATAAAAAATTAACAAATAGAATAATGTTTACCAAATATATAGATAAACAATAATAATTTACTTCTCTTACATTTACAACAACTTACAACTATTTCATATAATATAAGAAATACATTAATAAATATATGGGAACCAATTGTGAATACTCTTGAGTGCTATAAATCCAGCATGAGCTACTTGTAAATCATCGTATGTATAATTACTATATGTTATTATATATAACTAGTTTTACCCTCATGCTGGTGGGATTGCGGTCGTTTTTTTCCTACGTAACACAACAAAAGTTTGGTTGTTATCGGTTAAGCTTGTGAAAACCATAAAAGCGAACATCGATATTTGTTTCGATAATACCAAGACAACGAGAATGATATTTTCACTCATAGACGGTTACGTTCGTCACGACACAACAATGGTAACATCACTTGTTATATCTTCTATTAAAATTATTCAATTTTGAGTACAACTAGTATTTAAAATAAAATGTACCGTAACATTTAAAAAAAAACCTAAAAACATGTATAAACTACAATATATACTTAAGTCTATATGTTAAAGTATACAAATTGTTAAAATATTTTAATTTTAAACTATAAGCATAAAGTCTTAAGATCTATATTTAATTATATAAAATGCAAACATAACTAAAATAATATGAACTTTGAATTGATTAAAAAATAAAAATTAAATCAACACATATGTCCATATGTGAAAACTTAAAGTCAGAAAATTATTATGGTTAATTTCAAAAATAAAAAACACCATTGTAGCAACTTAAGTTGTTTTTAATATATTATATGTATATAGTTTTAGTTTACAATTAAAATGAAATTCAATCTGAAATTCATCAAAGAAAATGCATATTGTACGTTTTCTTTTTAAACAAATCCATATTACAGAGAAAAAACACATGTAATTTTCTTAAATTAAAGAAAATATTAATATTATATTTAAATTAAAAAGAAAAAAAAACATTTTTAGAGTGTAATTTTATTAAACAAAATATCAACATATAGTTAAAAAATATGGAAAATTTTGATTTAAAAGTTAAAAATTGTAATCACATGATTTAGCACGTGTGTGTGAAACATAACAAAGGTAGTGAAATTTAACTAAAAAGATAATTTTACCATTATAAACTGTTAAAGTTTTACGTGAAAATACAATGTTTTTCTACTTATATAGTTATATATATTATAATATGATATAGATATTTAAAATTTTGGTTTTAGTTTTCTTCTTAAATTTAAAAGAATTCTAACATCAATAACCAGATTTAAACTAAATTCTGAATTGAAGCTGTTGCAATTAATTTGAGTTCTTGAATTTGGTATCAACAATTAGGTCCGCAGTCAGATTCCATTTTTGGCCGACTTGCAAATGTATTACATTAACAAGTGCTTCTATTTTGGTTTAATATAAGCCTAGACTATGATTACAAAATTACAATATATATATATATTAAATAACTGTAACACTGTAATCAATGTTACTAATTGTGTTTAAAAAAATACATTTGAATATGCTTATGCTATATTTAGTAACAGTAATATACAACCATTCATTATTATATTAATCAAAAACTAACATATATATATATATATATATATATATATATATATATATATATATATATATATACACCTTGAAACTCCAAACCACATAAGCATCTGATTCCCCTCCAGTGAACATGTATTCAGATCTCACTTTTACTAGTTTCCCGTCATAACTACTTAAGGCATCTATTGAGGTGCAACTCACTAGACGAGTAACGGTACTCAAAAAAAAAAAAAAAAAAACTCTAGATACACCCTATAACATCTCCATCACAAACATAATCCTTAATCCTCTCATTACAATATGTCTCCCGCAGCGACGGCAATCTTCATAAAACCATCACAAACTTTAAACCATCATCCAAAGTTCAACACTTTTCTTTGTAAACCCCAGTTTTCTAATCCCTCTTTTGGTACCTTGAAAGAATCTTCAGTCGTTCATAGAAAATCTGTTAGATTCAAGAAGACAATGACTCCGGCATCGATGGAGACAACATTCATCAGTGGTACTGATCACGATGACCAACATATTACCCCTACAATCTCAGATTTTTTACAGAAACCTGTGATCAACAATATTGGTGTTGTTTCCTATCATCAAACTCGAACCACTGGTGGTCTACACACTGTTCTTAATCGTATGGTAATTTGTATTCTTGTTTTCTTACACTTGTGTAATTCCCAACATTCAGTATGAAATTTTTGGATGATTTGTTTTGATTCTAGAGTAAATGGGTTGTTGCTGTAAGTTTTGGTGGATTCATAATATTAAGGCATGATGATCTTGCGTCATGGGCTGCAATGGGTTCAGTTGCAAATTTTATACTGTCGATCGCACTGAAGCGTATCTTGAAGCAAAAGAGACCGGTTGCTGATGTGCGTTTAGGCCCCGGAATGCCATCTTCACATGCCCAAACTGTATTTTTCACTCTTGTATTCGTCATTATGTCGGGTAATGTTGTAATCCTAGCTTCTTTAACTATGTTTTTTATGTCTTTCCTGTTGCATCATGTTCTTATTGCATGTTATGACAGTGATCGAATGGGTCGGGCTGAATGGAGCAACGACGAGTCTTGGTATCCTTTTTGTAGTTCTTGGTTCATATTTTGTAAGTGTATATGAACCCTTGAGTTAGTTCTTGATCTTTTGGTCTAAGTAGTCTAGGGGTGTCTGGGTACTTCTATTAAAACTGATTGTTGGTAGTTTAGAAACTGATTAAGATGAGGTACCCATCACATGTAAATAAAAGAGAGGTCATAGGTTCAAGTCTCACTCTAAGCAAAATGCTCAGAGTTGAACCAATGAGTTTTCTCAACAATAAGTTTTATTCCTGTGAGAGTTGGGGGTGCGGTCCCGGCTGAAAAACGGATAGATAGACCCGATTAATATAACACCTATTCTTCAAAGCTGAATGATACATTTACCGTTCAAAAAATAATTTATAGCAATAATTCCTGACAAGGCCTGAAACTCAACATTGACGACACGACACAAAAATAGTTAGTTTTTAAGTTGATTAATACAACCCATTAATCATTACTTGTGTAATAAATAGGTTGAAATAAATACAACAATTTAACTTGGATTTTAAATATTTAGATTTTAAAGAGTTAATTTGAAAAGTGTTACTCACTTCTAGTTTCATGTTTTGTGATTTTTTTAATTTCACTGTTACATTACATTTTTAGCGGTGAATTTAATTTTCTTTCTTAAAATCTTTGCCAATTTTTAATTTTAAACATTTTTTTGTTAACTTCCAACTACTGATCAATTTACTAAACATTTTCAAGAGTGACAACAAATACTGATAAAAAAACATGAATCTACCAATGCTTTGCCACATATGCGTCTCAAAAACAAAGAGTTCTATGAATCACAAATCTATAAATTATTTGTGACCACATCAAGTTTCACCCTTCTTAAGAAAATAAAAGGTGAGGTCTAGATACTTAGCTCAGAAAAAATTACTCTTGATTAACTTGCCTAATTTAACCTTGGTCAAGAGAGTACTAACATGTCACATGTCCTCGTTTTTGTTATTTATGCAGTCATGGCTACGGGTTTTACTAGGTTATCACACAATCAACCAAGTTATCACAGGAACAATTGTAGGATCAAGTTTTGCGTTCCTATGGTTTTGGGCTTGGCAAGCAATCATTCGTGAGGCGTATAACTCCAATCCTTTGGTTCAAATCCTTCTCTTTGTTGGAGGTTCTTGTTACTATTTAGGGTTTATTTCTTATGTTCTTTGGCATTTGAGAAAAGATTAATATGTATCTTCATAAGATCAAAATGACCCAATGGTCGTCTTGTATATAATGCTTGTATCCTACTCCCTCAATAACATAAAACCACCTAACTTTTTTAATGAAAATATTGTCATAATGATCCAAGTCATCCAGCTGTCGTTTTGTATTGAAACTTATTTTGTTCTCAAAATGTTCCAACTGTCGTTGTATACTTAACATTTTCTGATTAAATGAAGGAGTTTCGATTCTATTTAAAATTGATCTAAAATCGAAATGGTTAATTATGGTTTTATATTGTTCTAAATTCATTCTAGAGTATTTTAAAATCATTATTAATTTTTTTTTCAGGCTGAACCATGAAAATGTTCAAATCAAGTTATAAAATCCACTAAAATTGATGCGGTTGTATCTATTTTCCTTTAAATATGCACAAATGCGCTTATTTTCCTCTTTCTACTTATAAATATTCAAATTCAATCATTAATCAAATGAAACACAGTAATTCACTTTAATTCATCGATCTTATCACAGAATATCCATTTTTAAAGGATTTAATATTGTACATTTAATATTAAATTATACTTACTACCTAATTAATGGTGTTAAATATTCCACAAGTGGTTTAGCATAAAATCACTATTCAATGGTTGCCAACTGCCAAGTCAATTAGTTCTTCGGTTTATCCGATACACATAAATAAATACAAACTATACACAGATCCTTATTGAATTACAATAATCAAAAACTAGTTTATAGTTTTAATTTCCGTTTTGGGTTGGTGGCCCAGTGATACAAGTCAAAGATTCTTTAAAAACTGTCGAGATCATCCAAAACTAATTAGAGTAGTATAAGGGGTCCTAAAATAAGTTATAATTGTTAAAAGGAAATTTGTAGTTTTAATTAGTTACAGAACTACTTATTGGTCATAGGACCCAAATGAAATAAGAAATCGCTTGAACATTGAATTAGTTGGAATAGGTTTTAGAAAAATATATATTATTGTTGTAAGAATTAAGAAATAACGGTGATATTATCACCGTCTCATCATCAATATCAACGGATGTAAATGAACTTACCTAGGAATCTTATAATAGTTTAGAACCGTTTTACAATTATAGTCATGACTTAATTAGTTAAGTGATAATGCAGTCATGTATCACCATTTACTCGCGTATTTATAATAACTATAAAGAAAGATATGTTACGTGAGCATACATCACGTACTAATAATATATGCTCAATTATATTTTTGTGATGTATCTCCAAACATGCTTTTATATCTACTATATATCTTTTAGTCATGCTTTTGTTCTATAGATTGTTAATATTTCTTCTTATACTCATTCAAAGATTCGTATTCTTAATATTATCATGCATAAATAGATGAGAATCTGAAAATAGTACTCGTTAGCATAGGTACGTGATCAACGTGACCGTTGTATAATGAAGTGTTTTAGTATATGTCGTTTAGACGTTAATTCTTCACTTTTGCCTTCAGTTATAAAACTATTTTAGGCTTTTGAAGTTTGTTACGTAATACTATTGTTTAAATCATGCTCTGAAGATTAGGTTGTCTGATAAAATAGTTATTTATATATAACCAACCAAGCCAACTAATTGATTGATGTACTGTGGGTGACGATGATATTTCTTATATTTAAAGGTTGTGAATAATTTATAAAGATGATGAATTTGTTTGTTGTTAAGCAAATATTGCAAATGGATGCAAGTGTACGTGGTTGTTAAGCACTCAAGAACCATATAGTGTTATTACATTCATGACGAACTCATATTTGCATCAACACACGATCGAGTTACAAACCACCCATTGTGTAAAACCCACGATAATCCTATTCCTGCTTCTTTTTTTTGTTCATGAGAATGTTTAATGCCTTGTGTTAGTTTGTGCGCACGAATGTTCCCATTAATCTTTAATAACTAGTTTTATACCCGTCAGATGACCGGGTAGTTTAATGTCGTAATGTCAAGCATATGTCTTTACTTTTACACAAAATTATATTTTGTTTAACACAACACAATTAACTTGCGAGCACATATTTTGTGCTATAGTCTCGATATCTACATTTATCAACGAATGAAAACATACTTTCTGTCAGATTTTATTATAGGGACTCAATTATAAAGTCAGATGAATCAAAATATGAACACATTTAAAAAACATAAGAAAATCATCGCATGGAGAAATCTTAGTTAATGAAAACACACGGAAACGAATATTTGTGCCAACTACATACTACCATATTATGGCTCAAAGTTTAAACACCGATGACAAATATGTGTACAAGGAAAATAAAATGAGTTTGAAATTGAAGTGCATCACTCACACATGAACTTGAAATCAAAACTGAAATTGAATTGCATTGCATCATTCGCATATTATCGGTATCAGTTTATCACATATTAACTTTAAAAAAGAATACATCACTTATGAGGCAACCTACATTCAACCAGAAACTAAGTCATGAGCCCATTTAATTAAAACTTCAAACTCCATACATACACATATAAACACACATACAAAACTTAAAAGTCTCCAATAAAATGCATAATCTCCTTCCACTGTTATCTAGTTGGCACAAATCCTAAAAACAACTCTGATGGCATAACCATCTGGTAACCTGTATTTGCTATAGAAGTATTGTATAGTATCTGCCTTGACAAATAAAATAATAATAATAATACAAATTGACATACTACTTCATATCCATTTCTTGTAGTCAAAGCCATTTTTCTGTATCAAAAGATAGTTTGAGACTCATTTGAATTGATGACCAATCATAACAATGTACCATACAACTGAAAACTGAACTATACACAAATAAATGGGTTGGTTGTATACCCAGCAACACCACTGGCTTAAAACAACAGCTAGTGTATTTCACGCTAGGCTAATCTGTTTTGCGCTAATACCCGACCTGTTATTTGGGCTGATGTTGTTACAGTTGTTCCTCCTTTTTCCCCTACCGTGATGATCCTTAATTAATATGCTCAAAATTTGTTAAACATTATAGAGCATGCAATAAACATTTTAAAGCCTGAAGCTGTCACTTTAAATATAAGTATTAAGCCTTCATATGCCCACCATAGCGTACAAACATTTTGGTTAAGATGACTAGTTAGAACTCCCTGTTTCCAACCTATGCACATAGAAACTTTATTACAACCTTCTATACCCTTATTTGACCCGATTATTCTTATGTAAACACACTTGATATTCCTTCTAGTAAAAATATAATATGCACTTATCATCACCTTAATAGAAATAACAACATACCTTAGATATTTTATAGTATAGAATGTTGCATTCAAATAACAATTTCATGACAGTCTTTATAAATTATAACTGTCGTTCTCAAATATATACGAAAAACAACAAAATGAATATGACTTACATGATGCCTACTGATCAATTGTTTATAATTTCAATGTAATAATAAAACCAATTGAAAGGTTTAATTTAAGCTTCTGGCCAGCTAAAACAATAACATTATAAAATTAAGAGTAAATTACAGTAATAAATCAATTAGCACCGAGGTTATTACGTGTGCTAATGTGACATTCGTCACTTTTAGGTCTGTCAATGAACCCAAAGTTCATAATCTTTCTGTTATGCATTCATTTCTTCGTGAAATTAATATGCGTGTAATTTTACAATGAATACCGGCAATTAGTTGCATGAAAATTCTGAATCATAAAATTAAAAAAATTGGAATAATAATCTTTATTATTATTATTATTATTATTATTATTATTATTATTATTATTATTATTATTATTATCATTATATACAATATCATTCACTTAAAAATCTATCAAATCGCGCACACGAAACCAAGATCATTGGACGCGTTAATTTTAGACAAAATTACAAAAAACATCATTTAAGTTTATATAAAATTGCAGGTATCATCCTTTATGTTTAAAAAATACTCTAAACATCCTTTATGTTAACATTTTGTAACAGATTCGTCCTTTAGACTTAACTGTCGTTAATTTTTTCTGTTAAGTCAATGACAATTTGGTCTTTTTACTTTTAAAGGACTATTAATGTAGACTTTTCTAAACATAAAGGATGTTTTCTGCAACTCTTTTATTTTTTTAGATAATATATGTATTTTTACAATAATACATGTACATATCACTTTTTAAATAAGATAATATATATTATTTAAATATTTTCATCCACGTATTATCTATAAATATAATTTGTATAATTTATATTATTTATTTATCTATATTACAAATACATGGATGAAAACAATAATATATATATATATATAAGACGTGATAAAAATAATTAATTAGCTATACGTGCATGAAAATATTTAATAT
>BJCM01207375.1:0-24899 GCA_018326385.1 Flaveria bidentis
AATACATTTTCAGCCCCAAAGATGTTTGAAAACAAGTAAAAACCGGGGTCTAGAACTCACCTGATGCAACTTGGGTGTTTCTTCCTTTCCAACCGGCTTGCAATGAGTTCAAACACCTAAAAACAACACCAAACACACACACCCGAGCACAACACAACCCATAAGCACATAAACACATAACCGGGATAAAACCCATCATAAACATGTAAAAACCACGAATTCTTACCTCGAATTCGTTCACTTCTTCTTCTTCTTCTACAAGACCGAGAGTTTCTCTGCTCTCTCTCTCTCTAAAACCGAAGAAGATGATGATGTGAAAAGAGGGTGGGCGGCCATGCCCACCTTTACACCAACTTTTCAAATATTTTTGTCCTTTTTACACTTTTGGTCCCTCCACTTAGACCTTATAGCTTTTCTTTCTTTTATTCTTTATATTTTATCTTTTAAAAATAACCGGGTGTTACAAGTGGTGGTGCAATCTAGGTCAATAGAAAGAAGAGGAATGTAAGATAAGAGTTAAAAATCATTTCATACATACTTAACAAAAGAAGTTAACATCTATCTAAGCTGAGGATAATTTTGTTACAACTTAGCATACTTAGTGGACTATCTTATAACAAATCACACTTTGATGACTAAAATTAACAAACAACCTTGTCATAGGGATGATTCATATAATTAACTCAAAAATAAATAAACAATCATAATAAAAAAATGTAAATTATAATTAAGAAAAACTTCTTTAGCTATATTTAAAAAGTTTTATGTTCATTTATGTATACTTATTTTCGTTTACCATCTCAAACAACACAAACACACGAATACACTTAGACATTATTAAGGCTATATGTTATGGGATAGAGCCTCACCTCAAGCTACCCTGTAATATTGCGACATATGACGTTGACTGGATGCTGACTGGCTAGTGAATAGAGCCATTGATCAAGTAGTCTGATCTTGTTGTGAATCAAGTGATTAGGGGCTTTAATAAATTTCTTACTTTGTTTGATTTTTTTCAATTTAAAACAACAATATAAAATTAGATATTATAATAAAATAAAATTCATCAAAAATATAAAAGAATATAAACACATAATAAAAGAACATAATAAATAAAAAAAATAATCTAACTAATCTTCCTACAATTCTCTATGAATACAGTGTTTCTTTTTTTCATTAAAGCTTTGCCGATTCAAGAAGATAAAATCATGGGTAAGAAAAACTAATTTCTTCAAACTAGCTTTAAAGGCTTTTGTCTTTGCCACCGTCTCAATACTTACCGTTATTTTGTCGATGTGTGTGGTAAGTTCATAAACTTTAAGTCGACTTTATCTCTCTATCCCTTCCCATTGGCCGACTTGATTCTTGCGTTGGGGCGTCTGAATTTGCTAAGTTTATGTTGATGCCAATTCGACTATCGAAACCGGTGGAAGTCCGTAGGCGATGAAGTAGTGTTCGTTTGTGGTTGCGCTTCCTCCGCATTTGGCACAACTAATTGGAGCCACTTTAAGCACCCCTTTAATATCTACACAAATATATTTCATCAAAGGATTTATTAACGCCATACTTTCTAATTACCTCTTGTTTTCGCTCTTCACGAGTGAATTCATAAACTTGTTGGTTATCACACCCTCTTGGTCGCATTCCACAACTATTTAGATTATGCAAATTCTTAAATAATCCAACATATTTATGAACTTTAGCCTAACGACCAAAAATAATGTCGGCAGTGTGTTCTCTACTACCAATTTGCTCGTAGAAAAAGTCTCTAATTTTCGCCCAAAATACCTTGGACTTTTGATAGTCGACTACAAAAAAATATTGATAAACTGTTAAAAATAAATAAAATGAAACTAAATATTTAGTAAACAAAAACATTAATGAACAAAAATACTAGCTTGGCAATTTTCGGATATATTAATCCAAGCACAACATAAAGTTTTTTCCTCCTCTTTTGACCAAGGGTGTTTTTTTCTGAGGCCCCGACTCTTCTAGTTGGTTTGGACCTTCCTTACTCTTATGATGAGAGTGACTCTTTACTTAAACAATCGTAACATCTTCAATCGGTTCGTTTTGACTCGGTTGTGACTCTGGAACAGCCTGGTCGGATAATCAAATGAACTAAATGTAAAGTTTGTAAAAGTCTCGTCGTCCATGGGATTAAAACTTGGTTGAAACGAACCATCCCAATCACTAGAGACTTCCTAGTCAAATGAATTTTTTATAAAAATTAAAGATGACAAAGAGAGAGTAGATATCAATGGTGTGATTTTTTTATATAATAAATAGGATAGTATTTATAGGGTGAATACAATTTTTTGATTTTTTTAAAATGAGCCAACGGCTTTTTCCCAACTCCAAACACCCTAGCGACTATTTTTCCGCCGCTAGCCCACTCACGCCCATCGATTCCCCCAACTCTCCTCCCGGCGTTGCGGTGTTCGCGACCAAGCGGTCAAGCCACATGGGTAGCACCCACGATCACGAGGTCTAACAAACAAACAACAAAAGATTATTTCATTTGAGTAATTCCATTCGTTAGTTTGTTGAACTGAACTTAAGAGGGTTAGCTCGATTCTTGTTTTTGCGATTGATTTACGGTCAAAGAGGAAAGGGGTGATGATGTAAACGAAAAGGGGCATTTGCATGTTGGCCACAAGTGGATTGGTGCGTTGATTCCCAAGGGCAATTGCATGTGAGGCAATAACTTCATTTCTGTCTTGTGTAATCAAAATCTACAGCCAACAACCACCGGTAACCCTACAAATCAAGTAAACGTAGCCAAGATTTTTAAGAGTTTTCTATGAATTGTTGGGAATGGAATAGTTATTTATTAAATATATGTGTCTAGATCTAAAAGAAAAATTATACTATTAAGATGTAGTAAAGATGCTTGTTTAAATCCTGAAAATTGCATGCATCGGGGGTCCTCTAAAGTAAATTAGGATTAGATTAAAATTTGTCTTAAAATTTCTTTTATGAAATCTGTTAGTTTTAAAGATTTTATCATACAATATAAATTTATCATATTTACCTATTTCACTAGTAAAATTTAAATGATGACTCTTTTACCCTTATTTTTACATAAAAATTTTCATATTTACCCTTTTTAACTTAAAATCTCACTCTAACATATCTTTTTAACATAGTTTCAACTCTCTTTTATATTCAAGCTATTTTTATCATGAAACTAAAATTAATTGGAATTGGAAATATTTATATAACATTATAATCCCTTATAACGTTCAAGATACAAAATTGTTTGTAAAGTACCAATCCAGGTATATGACTTCTTAAACCATCTTTAACATGCTATGTTATCGTCTTGACATAAAACTTGACTCATAATTCATATATAAATCAAGTTATATCATATGGGGTTTCTTTCCTTTTTGGGGTTTTCTCTCACTTTATGTAAATTTACCCATAACATGTTTCTTTTTAATGTGGGTGTCTCACATAAATGCACATAGTTCTCAGTGCTTTGATTATATGGCTCTTTAATTTGTTTGTGATCATGAAAATTTGTGTTTGCATGTTAAGAAAATCATTAGTTCTCGATGAACATCATACATATATGATAAACTAGACATATAAATTCGACTAGAAAACTATTTTTTATTTTTGTTTTTTGAACAGGAAAAATGAATACGCCATTAAAAGAGCTAGCCAACAAGGAGCTGGACAACAGCCAAATACACCAAAAAAAACCATCAAATGATTATAAAGAAAAATTTCTCCAATCCTCCCACTGCATTGACCCCAATGTTGACTGGTTTTTCACCCAAAAGAAGCTAAGGGCTTTAATGTGCTCCAAAAGATGAGTGATACAAATCCGAGTGGAGTTGAAAACAACATCATTCCGGCTCTTCCAAATGCACCATAAGGCGGAAAGAATGATCACTGAATCGCCTTCTTCTTCCGAACCTCAAAACTCGTATTTTTGCCCTAAAAACTTAAAATATATCATCGTTTCGCATTTAAACCAAGACAAAACTGATGAGTGCCATAAAAGCTCCTCAGACATGGACATTAAAACATAAAAATAGGTAGTAAGTTGGAGGGGGATATACGCAATTGCACCAATTTAAATTGACCGTATATGATAGTTTAAGTTTTTGTTGGGTATACTATACTTCATAAGTTTTTAAGGGTAAATATAAAATTCTCTTTTTATTTTTCAAATAATTCACCATACTTCTATTTTGTGTTTTTATTATTTCAATTAACTCATTATACTTCTATTAAAAAAATAAAATGCACAAATGATCTATGTGATTTGATCATATTATGTTTGGTCTATAAATATTAATAATTATAAACTTGGTTCAAATATATATATATTAGGATATGCCTCCAATTAAGTGCCTACTATTATGCTTGTTATTTTTTTTTAATGATGTGGGAACTACACTTTCAATATAATAACGTACAATCACCATTCGTTAAATTTTCTCTAAAATTTTAAAAAATGATTGAAAAAATCAAATACAAGTTCAAAATTCAAATAAATGCTTGAAAATAAAAAAGAAGTCCAAAATTAAAAAAAAAAGTCAAATGAAAGTCAAAATTACAATCGAATAAATTTTTAAAAAATAAAAAAGAGTAAAATGTTATATTAAATATAAAAACAAATAAAACTAAAAATAGCACAAATCTAATGGAAATTTATAAAAACAAAAACATGAAATAATAAAACATTATCATGTCCATATTTATTGGTTATTGTATGTCATTTTCTATTTTCATCAGCTTAATTAATAAAATATGACATTAAGTTTCTTATACTTTTATAGGGGTTCATGTTTAAATTTGACGAAATTACAACCGTAGATGTAAAAATAAATGACTTAAAATCGCAGATTTACTGTTCCTTTTGTTTCTTTATTTTTTTTAAATTATGTTTTAAACGGATGATGTTGACATTCGAGGTTTTTCTCGTTAAGATTAGACTTTAGAGGTATCCGTCTCTGTCAAGAGCGGGTTCCTTACCTTGTTAATCATGGCACCATAATGATTCATAGGATTTTGTCATTTAGCCAGGACTCGCCCATGACGAAGGCAAGCTCTTGAAAAACATCACATCATATTTGAGAACTCAAATTGGCATGAGCGAGTTCTAAAAAACCAAAAATTACCCTGATTTAATTATTGTAGAAGAACTCTCTTATTAATAAATAATGTAAAAAAATGTTTCAACCTTATTTCTTACAATTATTTTAGGGTGGTGATGTTTCATGATATTATCATAGATAGACTCCTCATCAATGTAATCTTAAAAACCTTTATCGCGTCGTCTTATATGTAAAATTTATCCATCGCTTATAGATCACGAAAATAATAATCAGTTTTATACTGACCACTTAAAAATAAAAAATCGTTATTCAGTGAGTCTGATGTAATTCTCCAACTTATTTTTTTGGGGGGAATGAAAGTATGAAATATTATAAGTTTTGAGTTGAAAAAAAAGTATTGGGAGTAAATGTTAAAAAATAAAAATGTTGGTCGTTTATATAACAGAAAAGAGAGGTTGGGATTATGTGGTGGTATGGACGAGTTCTCATTTGATTTGACACATCAAGACAATGCCGAAATTAATTTTTGCTTTTCAAGAACTCGTTCATGGCAGGAATAAGTTCTGAGTTTGACTTGATATCTGCGCATTCACATGCATTTCCTGTGTCCCACGTTGATCGAGACAGAAAACCTGTCCATAATAGAGACGAGTACCCCTAATGTCAAATCTCATCAAGATAAATCCCTATTGTCAACACCATCCATTTAAAAACCACATTTTAAAAAAATGTTTCTTTATTAACGTACAATATAACATTAAGTCAATATAATGTAAATATTTGAGAATAACACTTCATCTTTTGTTATAGTTCAAGAAAAACCTAAGAACACGTTACATATTTTATTTACATTACATTTATCACGTCTAAGAGCATTCATGTTAGCTTCCCCATCCTCGTTCATATATTGATACTAAAAACATTACTTTTTTACTCTTTTTTTCAATTAAATAATTACTTTTTTTAGATTTATATCATTATTTTTTATTTTTTCTTCACTCACAACTACTTTTAAAAATATTAACAAAATTATGAGAATTGTGTTATATTTTCCCAAATTTGAGGAAACACGCCACAACCCCCATAATTATTTTTTATTTTTCACTCATATACATTTTTATAATATAAGACATATACTCACATCAATACATAAAAAATCTATCGCGAATCAACAAATAATCTCACGGTAAAGGTATCGGTCAACTTGGGTTAGTTGGGTTAAAATTGAATAAAGACTGAATTTCCGGTTTTTGTGTTTCTAAAAGCTTTTTGTTTTTTTTTTTTTGTTTTTTTTTTGGGTTCAGCTTTCACAAACGTTTTCGGTTGTTTCAGTTTTGTCATTTAGGCTTAGAACTAGTATTAAGGCCCCTGTGTTACTGTAGGGGGCGTAAAATCATGTCAAGTAGCATAAATATCATACTACCGTTACCAATCATTTGAAAAAATCGTATTAAAAAAGAAATAAAAACGAAAAACATAAAAACGAACAGAAAAGTAGACGTAAAAACATTAAACCACACACGTGAAACGTAAAATATTAGAAAAAACATCTAAGTTGATCAAGTACTCGCACGTTGTGACATGCCGTTAAAAGAGAAATATAAGCGTACACCTAAAATCACGCGCGCACGTTGCAGTGTGTTAACTAGTAAAATTTAGGCCGAAATGTAAAACGAAAACTTGAAAAAATATAAAAAGTATAAGGGTAAAGTGAAAAGTGAAATTTCATAGAGGTTAAATTATAAAAAATACAAAAGTAGTAGAGTTAAAAGTAAAAAAATTAAAGATTAAAAAACCCAAAAGTGGATAAAACCCACTAGATTAAAGTACAAACCTTAATTCAAACAAAATTTGGTAATTAGTATATTATAAATACGGTCTACATAAGAAACAAAACAAAAAGCATATTTCTTTGTCTTTTTAATAAAAAAAACTCTGTTAACTTTGTTATTTTTTATTTACATTTAACTTTTAATTCACTTTTTACTTTTATTTTAATCTTTTTAAACTTTTATTTGGTTTTATTATTATTTTTATTATTAGATAGACATGGTGTAACTTTATGTAATTTAAAAGTAGGAGTATGATAGATTTGTCGTTAAAAAAGATAAAATTACAGAAGTGATCAATGTGGTTTAATTATATAGTTCCTTTAATGGTGTGGATTAAATTTATAAGAGTAACAAATGTTTGAACTAATTTTTAAACTGTTTAAAATTATGAAACAAACTTGGAATATATATAAGAGACCATTTGTGCAATTTTTCTTAAAAAACATTTTGCAAGAAAAATATTAAAAGTAACACCACATTTATCAAAATATCATGTCAAATAAACTTTTAAAATGAAGTTAGAAATACTTAAAAAAATAAGAAAAATCACAACAGATAGTAGAACTTAAAACGTTGTGGTCTCAATGTCATATGCAAACTCAACATGTCAAATAAACTCGACTCTCTAGTGATCTCAATATCAAATACAAATTTACAAATATAATGAAAAACAAGAAACTAGACCAACTTAGAGATGTAATCATCTTTTTTTTTTACGGTTGTTTAGTTGTTAAAAGTTAGTAACATCAAATTAGTAATAATTTACCACTGTCAAGGTTTGAACCTTAAACCTTAAAAAAAATACAAAGTCTTCCACCTCTCCCTTTAAACCACTAGTTCAAGAAAGAAATCATTGATAGAGATGTAATCATCTATTCATCTATATATTTATAAACCAAATAAAGAAGTAGTGTATAATAGTGTTTTTCGGATTTTACCACATAACTTTAGGGGGTGTTCTCTTTGCCCCCTCCCATGTGTGTTTAAATGGATAGAAGAAAGGTTTAACCACAAAGTGGGTTTTCAGGGTGTTGTGGTGGTCGCCGGTGATGGCAGAGGCGACAATGATGGCAAACGTTTCACCGCGTGCATCTATTTATCACTCTTTGTCGCGGTGGTGGTGGGATATGTTGCCGCTCCCCCTCCCTCTATGGACGAGGTAGGGTTGGCGACGGTCTGCCGGTGATGTTCAGTGGTGAAGATGGTAAGGTTTACTGTCGGTTATTGGGTTATGCGACCCTTAATGGCCATCAGTGGCAGTCTCTACGGCAGTGGTGTCATCGCCACCGTTGAGACCTTTGGTTGTTGGTAAATCGAGGGCTATGCGTGTAGATAGAAATGACGTCGGTTGCCATGGTTTGGCAACCATTCATGGTTTGCAGTCACACCCGACTACAAAGTTATCGGAACAACTCCTATTCACAAACTTCATTATTCTATTGTATTATACTTGATGAACTTCACCTTACTTTTAAAATTTAAACCATCCAACCATAATACTATATTCAAGTTTTAGATCTTCAGACTATAAAATTCTGATTCTAAAGTTGTTTTGCCCTTGATATTCATCAAAAAAGTGAAACATCTTAAGAAAAGCAAGAGAGGCTTTATACTGGAATGATATGCATGAAAAGCTGAGTATATAAGTCTTGGAAACACATTAGGGACTATAGCTGAAGAATGAGATTGAAGAACTAGGAAGCAGGAATCCTTTCATGTTCATAAAAAACAACTATGCATTAAAGTTATTGAATGTGAAGCATAACCAGGAGATGAACATATGCACACACGCATGGACATGCGTATATATAGACACACTACTAGAAAATTGGACTATCACCTACGGTAAGTCCCATTGAAAATCCATAAGGAAACTAGTCATGGGTAATACGTTTTCCAGCAGAAAACTATCAAAATTTGCGATAGATCATCTACAACAGATTTATAGATCACCGACCGCTGACAAATGTACTTAATTTCACATATCTCTTCCCAAAGTTTACATTGTTGATGGATTAATGATGAACAAATTTTTAAAATTAGCAATGATATTTTCATTGGTAATCCTTTGATAAATGTATTTTGTAAAATATAAAATTCAAATTATTTCATTTGCTACAATAAAAATCATAAACACAAAATACTTTAGATACATTTATTTCTAATAAGAATAGTACAAGTCTTGTTTTAAAAAACATCAAATCGTTGTGTAATTTTAAATTTTAATGTTTACAATCTTTTGTAATGTTTCTTTTATTCGATCTAGATTTTTGCTAGTTTACTTTAATTGCCTTTTGCCGGTAAAAGAAAGAAGAATTGGGAGGAGGCGATCATGTTGTGAGGCGCCTTCGTTAGTCCATGGAGTCGGTCTATTTCTGCAAACAAAGGATGCTTGAGGTCCTTGAGTTCATGGATCTTGAGACCAAAAATCTACACATGTTAAACAATTTAATGATTTTTATTTAGTATATTTTTATTATGAATAAAACAAATAATGAAATATTAAATGCCTACTAGTGCAAGCGTAGTAGGAATGTCAGATCTCCCTGGGTGTTTTTTTTGAATTAAAAGATCTCTCTGGTTGTTAGATGTTGATAATAATTAGTATTAATTTTCCAGTGTTGTGATAGGAGCGTAAAACCATTATATGTAACACAAATTTTACGCCATCATCAGCAAGACAACAATACCGGAAAAACTTGTATTAAAAAATAAATAAAAACGGGGAAAATAAACGAACGAAAGACGTAAAAATGTTGAACCCGCACGTGAAACGTAAGACATTAAAGACAATAACTAAGTTGATTTAAGAACCACACGTTGTGATGCGACTGTTAGACAGTAAAAAAATATGCGTAAAAGCGTTGAGCCACATGCACATGTTGCAACATGTTAAATTTAAACCGAAACGTAAAACGAAAAAAATTATAAAAGATGAAAATTGTAAGGAAGCAAAGTTGAAAATAAAAAATTGTAGGGGTTAAATTATAAAATATTTAAAAGTATTAAAATTAAAAGTAAGAAAAAAACACAAAAGTGGATACAAAGTATGTTGGATCAAGAAGAATGCTAATGCAACCAAAACAAAACACTTAGACTATTTTTGATACAACTTTTAAAGGACTTCCGAAGCTATGTATGGAACTTCCGAAGCTAAGTATGGAACTTCCGAAGGATATGGAGTTTTTCCAAAGACAAAGTGTAGAATCAACTTCCGAAGGAAAACTCCAACTTCCGAAGACAAAGTCTTCTCTTACGAAGTTCAAGACTTAGAAAAATTCAAAGACAATGACTTCCAAAGTAGAAGTCCCTAAGCCACGGAAGAAGCAACCTCTTCCGAAGTATAAAAGGCTTCGGAAGAACTTGTTCTTCCGAAGCCAATTAACCTTCGGAAAATGCTTCTATGAACCAGCGAACATAAGTATGGTCTCTGACACTCTGCCGCAGACCTCTAATACTTCATGGTGTTTTCCCAAAAGGCCATTAAGTTGATCATACTTTACTCCACTGTTCACCTTTATATGTTAGTACAAGTTGCCAACTTTAGTTGGTGACAAAAGGTAAGTCATGGACATGTAATGACTACCATATCTTAGATAAGACATTATCTAAGATACCTTAAACTATAGCTTTGTAGTATCTGTTTTAGTTAGAGAATTCCAGCTGGTCTCAAAGTATATTCGACTGTAGATAGTAGTATATATAGTTTCTCATTGTAACTCTTGTAGTAAGCTTGTAATAGTCTTGTAAACTTTGAGTTGAGAAATAAGATATACAAGTATCTTGAAAATTATTCTCTTGTGTTTTTTTGTGTTACTTAGTATATCATAATCAACTCTTAGAAGTACTTTGCTTCTTGAGTGTTTGTTAGTAAAATACTTGTGTTGAGTATCAAAATCGATCCTACAATTGGTATCGGAGCTTTTTAGGCTCTTGATTGTGATCTAACCATCCTAATCAACCTCTTGTTCACTCACTCTTTTACTACACTCAAAACATGGCCCTTAACCAGAAATCTGAATGTGAAATGGGGATGATGACTAAAGCACCCATCGTCACCCCAGAAAACTTCAGACAATGGAGCAGACATATAGAATGGTTCATCAGATATCGAGACAACCACATGTGGAAATCTATTGCCCACGGTCCCTACAAGCCAAAGGTAGCTTTACCTGCTGGTGGTGGTGCCATGATAGAGAAGGTAGTGGAGGACTACTTTGAAGAAGACCTCAAGTGGATAGATATTGATGAAAAGGCAATGACTGTTCTGATGACAGAAATTCCCAACTCTATTATGGTGGGATTTGAGAATTGCAAGACAGCTAAAGGATTGTTTGATGCTTTAACCCTGATGTACTCCAACTCCAATAATTCAAAGAAAAATTCCCTGAAGCAACAATTTGAGAACTTTACTCATATTGCTGGAGAGACCTTACATCAGCAATACTTCAGGTATATGGATCTTATCTCTTCCCTTTAATCTGTGCAAATAGCTCCTGAATTGAGAGATCTCTCAAGGGAATTCATGAGTGCACTTCCTAATGAGTGGAGGTTCTACTGTGTTTCCATCAAAAGAATAGAGAACCTGAACACACTCACAATGACTGAGCTATATGGTATTCTAGATGGATACCGTGTAGAGATGGAAAACAAGAGTGGCCGTTAAGGAAGCAAACTTTCAAGCCTTTCTGGTACCAACGCTCTCATGGTTATTGAAGGCTCAAGACCCCCTCAACCTCAGCAGTACCTGTCTTACTCCCAGCAGCCATCCACCTCTTTTGGGCCTTACATCACATTCCCTAAGACCCCAAGGTCTCAACAGGCTCAACCTAGTCCCTTTCAGGACAATTGTACTTTTTTCTAAAGGAGAGGACACTCTAATGATTTTCTGTTCTGTTTAGAAGATCTAGATTGTTTCAGCCTAGATGATGTGGAATACATGGACATAGTCCATCAAATGGCTCTGTTAACCTACAATACAAAGAAGTTCTTTAAAAGAACTGCAAGGCAGTTCCCTCAGAACCCAACAAACATCAAGTTCGGGTTTGACAAAGAAAAAACCAAATATTACAATTGTAACCAATTGGGCCATTTTGCAAGGGAATGCAAAGCTCCTAAATCAAACCCGGGATCTGCTCATGCCTCCTCACATCCTTCAACACCAAAAGATGCTGGAAAATCAACTAAAACTGTTGTTGTAGAACAAGAAGTTGATTGGAGCTTTATGGTTCAAGATGTCATCCCTGCTCAGGCACTCATGGCTAGAACAAAAAACTCTAAGGGACATTCACAAAACCAGAACAATAATGTTTGGATAGTGGATAGTGGATGCTCCAGGCACATGACTAGGAACAGATCTCTACTTCAATAATTTTAACATTTTGATGGAGGTCCTCTTCAATTTGGAGGTGAGACCGGAGGATACATTCAAGAAGAGGAAGTGTATCCAATGGCTTGTTAAGAGTTGACAAAGTAAACATTGTCAAGCAGCTTGAACACACTCTCTTAAGTGTTTCTCATTTCTGTGATCAAAAGCATCAAATGCTCTTCACAGAACATGAGTGCATCATCCTCAAACCTGGGATGATAATTCCTTAGAAATTGGTGCTTCTTAGAGCTCCCAGAAAAAGGGATATGTACAAGCTGGATATGAACATTTCTTCCCCAATATGTGAAGTATCATGCTTTCTTTCCAAAGCTGATGGTGATGAGTCTAACTTATGGCATAAGCGTATGTGTCATGTAAATTTTAAAACCATGAATAAATTGGTTTAAATAACTTGGTACATGGTGTGCCCAAAAAGGAATTTTTCTGTAGAGACAACTATGTAGCTTGCCTGAAAGGAAAGCAACATAGAGTTTCTCACAAATCCAAAGAGGTTAACTCTATTACCACCCCCATTACACTTATTGCATATGGATTTATTTGGTCCAACAAATATAATGAGCAGTGGAAGGAAATCATATGGCCTTGTGATAGTTGATGATACTACAAGATTTACATGGGTATTCTTTTTAAGAACTAAAGATGAAACTGCTGAAACTTTAAAATCTTTTATTCTTAAAATTGAAAATCAAAGTGATCACAAGGTAAAGATAATCATGAGTGATCAAGGGACTGAGTTTAAGAATCAAGTTCTTGACTCATTCTGTAACTCAAAAGGGATTACCAGACAATTTAGTGCTCCTAGAACTCCTCAACAAAATGGTGTTGCTGAGAGGAGGAACATGACACTGATTGAGGCTGCTAGGACCATGTTAGCTGATTCAAAGCTGCCTCTAACATTCTGGGATGAGGCAGTCAGCACTACATGCTATGTGTAGAACAAGGTCCTTATTGTCAAGCCACATTGAAAAACCCCTTATGAGCTATGTAACAAGAGGCCACCTTTCATTAGCTTTCTAATGTCCTTTGGCAGCAGGTGTACCATACTTATCACAAAGGTCAACTTGGAAAATTTTGCTGAGAAGTTGTATGATGCTACCTTTGTTGGATATTCCTCCACCTCTATTGCTTATAGAGTCTATAACATCAAAAATTAACAATTTGAGGAATCATCCAACATTGTTGTTAATGAGCACACTCCTTGTGTTAAGGGGAATGGCCCTGAGCATATTTTTGATTTAGATATGTTTCCAAACTATTCTAAACCATCTTGTGAGAATGTTTTAGTTGGAATAGGTGCTCAAAGTGATTTTGATGAAGACCAACTATTTGAGTTACCCAGACCTCTTCCAAGTTCTCCAAGATTCTCTGAACCCCAAGCTCCCATCATTGGTAGATCCGATAGCATGACCATTTCAGGAACTAGTGGAGCTTCAACAAGTTACCAGCAAAGTGAGCCTAATAACTCATCAGCTGATAATATACAACGCCAAGCTGATGGAAGTAGTATTCTGAAGGAACATGCAACTATTAATACTACATCTCAGTCAACTGATGCTAATGATGTTTCTCCTTCATTCAATCAGCCCTCATTTAATGACATTGAAACAACAGCCGGGCCAAGTGTTCATGAACCTGAGCAAAATATGTCCAACTTGGATCTATCTTTGCAACTGGAAGTGATTCCTAGATTAAGGATTCACAACACTCATCCAGCTGAGAACATCATAGGAGAAGTCTCTGAAGGCGTTAGAATAAGGAGAGAAACTCATCATAGGAATGTCTGCCTGTACTCATGCTTCTTGTCTCAGATGGAATCCAAGAAAGTAGAAGAAGCCTTAAAAGATAGTAGTTGGGTTGAGTCAATGCAAGAAGAATTGCTTCAATACAAAAGACAAAAGGTTTGGAACCTTTGCCCGCTACCATCTGGTCAAGTACCTATAGGCACCAAATGGGGTTTTAGGAACAAGAGAGATAATAGAGGCTTGATCATCAAGAATAAAGCTAGACTGGTTGTTCAAGGATACACCCAAGAGGAAGGAATTGATTATACTAATGTCTTTGCACCTATTGCAAGACTAGAGGTAGTTAGAATCTTCCTTGCTTATGCTGCATCCAAGAATTTTACTGTCTATAAACTTGATGTCAAGTGTGCTTTTATATATGGAAATATAGATAGGGAGTTCTATGTGTGCCAACCTCCATGATTTGAAGACCCACAACATCCCAACTATGTGTGAAAATTGGATAAAGCTCTTTATGGGCTACACCAGACACCTAGCTGTAGTATGAGACTATGTCTCAGTTTCTCCTGAAGAATGGTTGCACTAGAGGAACCATTGATAAGACTCTTTTTATTAAGAAGTCTGAGAAAGACATATTGCTCCTTCAGGTCTATGTTGATGATATCATATTTGGTTCTTCAAATGACCAAAGACTTTGAGAGCTTTATGAAGAAGAAGTTTGAGATGAGTTCCATGGAAAAAATGGACGTTTTCCTTGGAATTCAGGTGAAGCAAATGAAGGAAGGGTTCCTATATCAATCAATCTAAGTATGTCTCTAATATCTTAGAAAGTTTTGATATGAAGGATTGTAAGCCAGCCAAGTCACCAATACCCAGAAACCATGACCTTTGTCCTGACTATGGGGGGGGGGGAGGATACGGATCAACATCAATATAGGGCAATCATCGGTTCTCTGATGTATCTCACAACAAGTAGACTAGATATCATGTTTGCTACATGTATTTGTGCAAGATATCAGGCTGCTCCAAAGGTGTCTCACCTAGTTAATGCTAAGAGAATCCTTAGATACCTCAAAGGAGCACCTAAATTAGGTCTCTGGTATCCTAGGAATAGCAACTTCAATCTCTATGGCTACTCAGATAGTGACTATGGTGGCTGCAACATTAACACGAAATCCATATCAGTAGGATGTCAATTTCTTGGTGGAAGGATCATCTCATGGCAATGCAAGAAGCAATCCTATGTCTCTACATCTACTGTTAAAGCTGAATACATTGTTGCTGCAAGTTGTTGTGCTTAGTTGCTATGGATTCAAAACCAGATGCTAGACTATGGATTCAACTTCATTAGCACCCCTATCAATATTGACAACAATAGTGCTATCTCCATCACTGAAAATCCTATGAAGCACTCCAAGACAAAGCACATTGATATCAAGTACCATTTCATTAGAGATATTCATGAGAAAAAACTAATTAAATTAGTCAAAGTTGACTCAAATAAACAATATGCTTATTTGTTCACCAAATCATTTGATTAACAAATTCAAGTATCTCATTATGGCTATTGGGATGATAAACATTGACTAATATATCTCATTTGAAAACCTTTTTAAAATGTGTCTTGTCTTTTATCAAATACAATCTAAGCCTTGTTACAAAAGGTTATTCATCCCAATTGATTAAGTGTAAGTATTTCCAAAGAGAAAAATACCCTTGGAAGAACAAAGCCTAGAGGGATCTCTTATTTCTAGCCCACATCAGTTAAAACCAACTGAGGTGAGTCCCACGGATATGAAGGGGACTCATGTAGATTCAGCTATCACTACTAAAGGAAACTCATTGGATCCTCAGGCCAGTGGTACCATCTCTGAGACTGAATCTATGGCAATCGTGCCTTTTGATGACTCTAAAAGAGACATCCTTAGGCAAGGGAAACCAGGGTGCCAAGAAACCACATCTGGTGGTAAGGGTGAACATACAAGGTATGTTACCTCATCTCCCCGTGATTTTTCAAAAGAAGATGAGGGAAGTATGCAACTCATCATTCAGGACCTGCTTTCTAAAGTCACAAATCTTGGATCAAAGGTTAAGATTTTAAAGGATAGGTCTGACACTCAGCAACTTAAGATTGAAAATATCAAGGCTTAACTAGCTGAGAAACAGATTGAGAGATCTGTTAGGCATGTACCAACTCAGGTCTCATTGACCTCTTTCTCTAGCTTATCTAGCTCTTAAGATGATGCTACCAAAAAGGGGGAGAGTGTTCAGAGACAAACAATAGAGGAACCACCAAGCCAAGCTTTAACTTCCCTATCTGCTAGATATTCGGCTCCTACTTCAATTGTCTTTCCTGAGCCTTCCCAAATTATCCTGCAAATGCACCCAAGGATGCTCAAAGATCTCAACAGGATCTTCTCCAAGTTCCTATTAAGATCTTCTTTAGATCAGCCTAGCCCGAATGCAACTATGATATACTTTGGAGCTGAAGAGATTCAGAGGATAAATGCACCTTCTACCACTGTGGAAGAAGTTGGTCAACATAAGGCCCAAATGGAACCTGAGATTCATTTCGAAGGGGAAATGAGGAATGATGGCACAACAATTGAAACAATTGGGACAAATAGAGTTTTCCCTCAAACTTCCGAAGCTGAAGTCAAAGCCTCAGAAGAACAAGTTAAATCTTCCGAAGCTGAGATGGAAGTTGCGGAAAGTCTGTTCTCCTTGTCCGAGGATCTAATCATCACAGATGTAATTCTAGAGCTAGCATCTGAGGTGAATAGTGAGGACTTTCTCAACCGACCCCTAGCTCAGACAACTTCACTATCTCCATCCACCATGTCTCATCCTGAACCCTCCTTCCAAGAACCACCAAAGTCTAGCACTTCCAAAATTGATAAAAGGCAAGAAGAAAATGATTGCGGAAGAGCTTCAGGAGGAGGGAAGGATTGAGAAACTCAAAAGAAAAGGTAGACTCGAAACTGAGGAAGTTGCTAGCTGCTAGTTCCAAAGCAGTTGTTGCCAACCAAGAGGCAGTCAACAACAAGAAAATGGTGGAGATCATTGACAGGCTCATCAAGCTTGGAGCTATCAGTGAAGATATACTCCTGCTAGCACTAGAGGAGTTAGTAGAGCTAGAAAAGGAAACCATGCTGTAGATTAAACAAAGGGAGAAAGCAACAAGGTTAGCCTTAGAGGAGGAAAGAGAAAGAGAGAATAGGTAAGTTGAACTGCAGCTCAGGGGGGAAAGGATATCTTTCCTAACCTCCAGGGGTTTCTCTCTTTTAGAACTATCTCCACATGATAATGACATGGTCCTATGGCTCTTCAACAAAGAGCAGGATCAACTGGAGAAAGAGAGGAAGAAAGCTACGAGAGAGAAGTTATGGGAGAAGAAGAAAAAGGAAGAAGAAGCTAGGGTCATTGCCGCCAAAAAGATAGGTGAGAAAGCCTTGATGAAGGATTATATTCGGGCTCATGGCTTCTCTGGTAGGTAGGTAGGACCTATGTCTGAAAAGACACCCCAGCGACATGTCAGTGACATCAAGGCTAACATTCGCTTGGGAAAGAGGAAAGAGATGTACAGGGGATGATCTTCAAACCAACACCTCAACCCCAACCTACAACACAAACTCAACCCCAACCTCAACCTGAACCTTTCCCATTTCCTTTCCTATCCAAAGTGAGCCCATTTTCGAACCTTACACCCCTGAACCTACACCAACCACCATACCGATCTCATTACCACAACCCCCTCAACTAATCATCCCTTAACCTAAAACCTTACCCAGAACCCAAACTCCATTACCTACCCAACAATCATCCAGACCATCCCCTCATCCTTTTAGACATTTCTCCTTAGAGGAGTTTAAGAAGATCAAGATAAAGCACAACAAATGCACAATTTTGAGTGACATATCTTGTGAGGAGGATTCTATCAAGCTGACTTATATTGATGGATCTTGATGTTCCCTCACAAGAGATCAATTCCTTGATCTGCTAAGAGGAACATTGGACCAGGTTGTTAAACTCCTTGGCCTCAACTCTGACTCACTAAATGATAAAGAGAGGAAACTAAGAAGAAAGCTTGTGACTCTACTGGATACAAAGAAAGGGGACAAGGTTCCTAGTCAGCCCCTTGTGCCTAGAAAGAAAATTATCCAGTGGAGGTTCGATGAAGCCTCTCATAACTTTGTTGTGGAAAGAGAGAGTGGAGAGAGTAACAGGCTGAATGCCTCTTCCTTGCTACACTCTAGCAGATTCGATATTGCTGAGTTAGCAGAGAAGCCATTCTCCAATCCCTCCAACTTCGAAACAACTGCTCACATCAAAAATCATCTAAGCGGCCTTCATTTTGCTGAGCTAACTGTAAAAGCCAAGATTGAAGAGGAGTTAAAGCTGAGAGTGAAGGAAGACAAGGAAATGTTAACCACCAAAGGCAAAACCTTTCTACAGATGGTGGAAGGTCTAGAATTAGAACCAATAGTTAGATGGGAGTATGAATATAACTCCCATCAACTAACTCTCTTCAGAGAAACTCAGCAGAGGGTACATATCATTCAAATTGACAGACTGGATCTCCTATCTACGAATGATTTGTAAAAACTTCTCAGCACCACTTCTGGGAAGAACAAAGAAACAGATAAGTATATGCTTTCCCTGGTGTTGAAAGTTTTGAGAAGCAGGAACAAGTGAGGTTTTGGTAGCATCAGCCTAAGGGGGGTTTGTTGGATCAAGAAAAAGGTTGGTGCAACCAAAACCAAACACTTAGACTATTTTTGGTACAACTTGTAAAGGACTTCCGAAGCTAAGTATGGAACTTCCAAAAGATATGGAGTTCTTCCAAAGACAAAGTGCAGTATCAACTTCCGAAGGAAAAGCTCCAACTTTCGAATACAAAGTCTTCTCTTACGAAGTTCAAGACTTAGAAGAATTCTAAGATACCTTAAACTATAGCTTTGTAGTATCTGCTTTAGTTAGAGGATTCCAGCTGCTATCAAAGTATATCCGGCAATAGATAGTAGTATATATAGTTTCTCATTGTAACTCATCTTGTAAACTTTAAGTTGAGAAATAATATATACAAGTATCTTGAAAATTATTCTCTTGTGTTTTCTTTATATTACTTAGTATATTATAATCAACTTTTAGAAGTACTCTGCTTCTTGAGTGTTTGTTAGTGAATACTTGTGTTGAGTATCAAAACCAATCCTACAAAGTACAAACCATTAAAGCTTAGGTACGACCCATAATTCACAAACCCAGTGGCAGAGCTTGAACATCTCCGTAGGGGGAGCGGGGGTGAAATTAATTTTTTTAGGGGGGACGAACTCGATATTTATATAAAAATTTAAACTACCGTGCCAAAAATTTACATTACCGGCGAAAAAAAGAGGCCCCCCCGGGCCCTCACTATCCTTTGCCATTCCACAAACCACTTGGTAATTGGTATTGTATTATATATAATATAATAAATATATTAAGTAAATATTAGAGTATTATTTAACTTTCTGTGAGCATTACTTTGATCAAAGCATATTTACAACACCTTTATGCTAATTTACAATATTTTTATGCATGAAAGAGTTGATAATTAGTAATATATATATGTTTTCTTAATTATGTGATTGATATAAGTCTCAACCTTTGAAGAAATCTTCTAAGGCAAGTCACATGCGGATTTTATAACTTATAAAACCACGTTCGGGTGCTTATAATGAATATTAATACTTTTGCCAAGTAACATCACCTTCAGTATGTAACATCACAAGCAAATGAACATATGCATGTGAGTATTTTATCCGACTACCATCACATTCAAATTCACATGCACGTGTACATGTGTATTTGAAGAATTTACCAAGTCCAAAGAAATGTGTGTGATCAAAAGCTAGATGTAGGTAAAGGCAAGCAAATGTAGGCGATGTAATGAGATGTGGAAGGAATAGTGATAATCTAAATGTGACAATTTTCACCAAGTACAATCACATTCGGATGAAAAACTTCTAATACGGGCGAACAAGTCAAGCCAAATGCGGATAAACACAAAGCAGATGTGGATTAGCAACTATAAGATTCAGATGAAGAACTTAATCTTATTTTGACTTGTAAATATTCTGATGTAACCACTATATCTAAAATGTCATGGAATTTAAATTTTATGTCAGACATATATCATGGCCTATATATACAAAGTTACACATTGTAATTTGTAACCCTAATTTTCATTTCTTATGTAATGTGTATTTTGATATAGGAATAATATTATACAAGTATTTAAAGGAAATAATATTATACAAGCTTTTATTTGTAATCAATAGCTAATTGAGACTAAATATGATTCATATTTGCTATAAATTCAACAAATTGCATGCTTGTTTCTTAGTTTCTTTTCTTCATTTAGATTGCAACTAAAAGTCATCAAATTTAGATTGCAACTAAAAGTCATCAAATCATCAAATTTAGATTGCAACTAAAAGTCATCAAATTAAAAATTGTATGTGAGAATTATTATGGTTGGTAATTTCAGACATGAACCCAAACCCGATTCGAAAAAAAAGTTTTAGGTTGGGCAATACACTCATTTAAAAAAATAGTTTGGGACTGAGTTGAACTGTTTAAACAGATTTAGGGTGACTCATTGGAAAATAGTTAACCCTTTATATAAAAGAATGCTTTAAAAATAATTATAGGTCTTTAAATTTTGCATCAATAAAGTACTTTTAGGTTTTTTTTCAGTTCACATATTAAGGTTCGAACTTAGACTTTAAAAGTTTTTCAAAAATAAATGTTTATAACCAAATACATTTCTTATAACTTAAACCCATTACATATATTATTGTATATGCAATTTGAAAGTTAAACTTTAATACTGAATTATCATTGGTTAATTTGATCTCTTTAGAAAAATAAATTAAATGGGTGAAGTTCTGGTTACATGATTATATATGAGTTTAGGTTAGGGTACTTTGACATGAATAAGAATATGGGTTGGATTCAAGTTCAATATTCCTACCCACCAACCCATTAACCTGACATGATTGACACCTAGGGTTTTTAATTAAAAGGTATAACATCATAATCAAAGGAGTTTGAGCGTATTCAATATGTCTCATTGAAATTTTATTGAGAACTATTCATCGCATCTCGCACTATTTCATCAAATATGTGGTGATAGTACTGTTCAATGTATCAAAACTGAAATCAGTGTTGAATACTAATCTTACTATTTATAGTATCTAATAGTTTATCCATTTTTTATTCTCTTGTCTCACATTTTTGCCACTTGTTATTCTTTTAGATATCCTCAGATCATTTTCCCTCCAAAAAAGTTGTGTAGTAATTTAAACACTAAAACTAATTTCTCCTTTTTATTAAAATCAATTTTATTAATTGCTATATTTTTATCTCTCATGTAGATTTTTTAAAATCAAGGTATCTTTTTCAAATTAGATTTTAATAATAAAATAAAAAATCACATATTTTTATTAAAATAGAACTAATAATAAATTTTTTTTGTATAATTCAAAATTTTCTAAAATACTAAATATTTTTTAAACAAAATATTTTAAATCGGTCATTTTAGAAAAAATATAAATGGTGAACTTTTCTAAACACAATCTTATTGGAACAACCTAGAATTATTACAAACAAGAGTTTTTAATAAACAAGATTTTTATTAAAAAATATTTTTTTAAAGACTCCTAAAACAAATGTTTAAAAATAAAATTATTTAGATAAGAGAGTTAAAAAGAATTATATAACTGTTTTATTTTCTTGAACTATTACGTATATATAATTCATATCCTATATTAAAATATCGTACTGTAAATCTTTGTGTTTATTACTAACTATAGTCCATTTAATAAATGAGTTTCTAGACATTCTATTTTCTATCTATCTATAATAAAAAAAATAAGATAAAACATGACGCAATCGTAAGCCCTCTTCATACTAACTTTATCATTTCTCTCTATTATTAAAACTAATATTGAATACTTATAATATTATTCATACCATTTCAAATTGAAAAAAATGTGCAATTTAATAAATTGTAAATCTATTTTTTTAAATTAAAAACACACTTTTCTAAAGAAAAAAAAGCAAAAAACTTTTTAACAAAGTTCATTGTACTTAAAACAAAATATTTAATAACCATAATTTTTTCATAACACAAAGTTCATTACTTTCATCGTTCATTAATGCATGCATTCATCATGTTCCACTTTTCATTATCTTCCATTTTACGTTACGTAATACTTCATTTCATTCATTAATACAACACGTAAAGCCACAGGAAAGATAAACATACGTCATAATAAGGAACATCAGCATGCACAGTCATCACATCATACAGGGCAACATCATACATACATAACAGGCATCACACATAAACATGCAACGTCATCATCATCATGCCCAACATACTCTCTAAGGCCTCAACAGTCATCTTACATGTTTTTACGGGAACCTTTACGTCAAAACTTACATCTGCACTTTCCCCCGAAAGTCAGAAGTTAAACTACACTTCTCCTCGGGTGCAACATCCCTATTCGGGCGTATGGACACCCTTCAGTCGCATGGCCTCCATGCGATTGAACATCATGCGAATGAACCAATGCGGATGAACACACATGCGAATGAACACCCAATCGTGCGAATGGACTAATGCAGATGAGCACTTATGCGACTGGACCTTCAGTCGCATGACCTCCATGCGACTGGCCCCAATCGTGCGAATGGACCATCAATTGTGCGAATGGACCCCAATCGCACCCCATTCGACCGTATGGCCTCCATTCGGCCTCCAGTCGGTCGCCTAGCCCTAGCTGATGCAGAGTGCAGTTCCAGTCGAACGCAAACTGCCCTTTATGACCTCCAAACTCATCTAAACTCACCCTAAGCCCAAATCGACCATTCTAAACCTTAGGGATGCATACCACAACACCATTCAAGCACACACAAGCTCACAAAAAAGGCTCAAACGGATCACACAGATACACATACACAAACGGGTCAAACATGCACACACTCAAAAACCCGATTTTCAGATGTTTTCCAGCCCCAAATCATTCAAAAACGTTTAAAGGAGGGGTCCTAGAACTCACACAAATGATCATAACGAGAAGGGCTTTGATTTGACTTGCTTCTCAATGATTTTGGCCACTCGAACCAACCCGAACCAACTTTTCTTCCTCTTTTTCTCTTTTCTCTTATTTGGCTGATTTTGGTGGGTGTGGGGAGAGGGTATGGGTTGCCCTCTCCCTTAAATTCTCCCATTTCCCAACTTTCTCTCGTTGGCGAGTTTGGTCTCCCGACTTTAGACTTTATTTCTTTTCTTCCTTCGTCGGCTTCAAAATAGATAAATAGGTTTCGTCCCTGAAACCTGTTATTCTTCGAACAAACGTGGGTAATGCTGTCTCATTTCTTCCTCAGTCTCCCACGTAGACTCGGATCCCTTCCTACGCTTCCACTATACACGCACAAGAGGAACCACTTTATTTCTCAGCCTCTTTTCCTTTCGATCAATGATGGCCACTGGTTGCTTCACATAATTGAGCCGTTCGTCTACTTCGATATCTGTCACACCCCCGCTAAGAACGGAAACACGGGGATGTAACGAGATGGGAATCGTCATAACACATGGTAAGCCAATAGAGATGCAATATAATAAATGATAACAAGCATGTCATGACAACACCCGACAACAAGGGGACTTGTGTCGCGTTTAGTCAATGTTCACAACAACATAGCCATAAGCATACACAAGCAAATGATCACACAAATACGAATGTTAACATTGTAATGTATTTTCCCACAACCCGGGAACAAGTGTCAAAGAGTAATGTTGTTTAAAACAGGCTACAACAAATGTTTTTAAAATGTATGTTTAGTCCCAAAATACATCCTAGGGTCTCCACTAAGGCAGCACACCTAGATCTTCAGTTAGCATGATCACCTGAAAAGATATGCTTAAAATGGTCAACAAAATTATTGGTGAGCTCGCAGGTTTAAAAGTATATAAGTAATTGATGCTGTATATTGTTTGTTGCGGAATACCGTGAATACAGTTATAAGTAAACAAAATCACAAGACATGAGCTTTACAACCAAATCTAACGACGTACACAAAGAATCTTGTCAGAATATATTCACCCAAGGACCGTTCCTGGCGACTGTTGGTACTAACTAGTATACCAACGAACAAGGGTGGGGGTGTCAACCCAGTAGTACTACCAATACCTATCTGTCGGTTCCTACACTGGAATTAAATAGTTGTAAGAAAGAACCACAAAGCAGACTCAAGAATGTATCAGATAAGTTCTCACAAAACAGTAACACGTTGATTCCAAGTATGTAAATTGTATCTATGTAGTTGAGCATGAAAAGTGGGTGAGCATACTTTTCCCCAAGTTTGTAAATGATTGTAAAGTTGTATAGCATAAAAGGGCCACGAAACTCACTTGTTAAGTGGTAAGTATGGATGATCAAAGTTCCCAACAGTTGTATGTAATGAATAGTCAAACACCTATTGACAGTTATTGTTAATATTATTGACATGTATAAAGCAAATAGTAATGTTTGGTCGGTTTGGGTTGTATCGGGTCGTTCGCGGGTAACACACACAAGCAGACACACGTATTAGATCTTATGTAGATCCAAGTACTAGGAGTATTTGTCATTGCTGATGATACTTGTGTAAAGATTTCATTGTCGTAAAAGAAGGTGTTTGATTGGCCTTGATATCAATTGATATGCTCTGATACCAATTGATAGCTCAGATATCAATTGATAAGCTCTGATACCAATTGATAGCTCAGATATCAATTGATAAGCTCTGATATCAATTGATAGGATCAATT
>BJCM01207377.1:0-44744 GCA_018326385.1 Flaveria bidentis
GTGCTTTGATTGTGGACTTTGTGCATCATCACGACCCACTTAATAGCCGCCTTGTTTTTTTTTTTTTTTGAAGGTTGATTCATCTGGGTGAGTGGCTCAGATTCGTGTAATGCAACACCAGTTCAGGTGGATGGAAGATCTTTCTTCTAATGCATCATCTAGGCAAAGGATCTTTCATATGCTCTGGTTCTCATCCTTTAGTCGACCATGGATGCAAATTCCCCCTACTGATAAATTTCACTATTGTTATAATTTCCTCCGGTAAGATAGTCATCCTCTGGTATCAAGCAGATAATTTTTTCTCCGATTAGTTGTTTATACTTATTTGATAAGTTATTTCACTAATCAAATGTTTTGGCACGATAACACTTTATAGATAAGTTGTTTGAGCTGAAACAAAAACATATTGTACTTAAATGTTTTTAAACCAAATAAATTGCATTGAAAAATATGAGTTCATTCAAAAAATCAGTTTCAGTGGTACTTGTACAAAATAATTTGGGGTGTTTGACCACGTTCCTTGAATGGTAGTTCTTCCGTTTTGCATCACTGAGTCATCAATCAATTGTAGACCCAAGTCTTGACTAATTGGCTAACAAATGATTAAACGAACAAGGACATGTTCATTTTCTTGTTTATTCATGCTCATTTATATCGTTTCATTTGTGTTGCCTTGTGTTTGTTCATTTACGTGTTGTTTAAGTATCAATAAACGAATAAAGGCCAATTGCTCTTGAAAACCCAAAAGAAGACAAATAGGATCCATTTAAGTATTTAACTATAGTCTTCAAACAAAAAATAATCAAAATTTGAGATTAACACAATATAAAAGGTATATTAACTTTTGCACATATAAAAATTGATGCATGATCTCTCTTTTTCCCTATGTTATCGTTGTCTCGAAGCATTCGTAATATGTTCTTTATATTTATTTGGGTATGTTCCTTGTATTTTAGAAAATGGTTGTAAGTATTCATGAGTGGATGATATAGAATAGTTATTGTCCATCATAGATATTTGGAGAACCAACGCTCGACTCTTATAAATATTTATATATTTTTAAAAGTGGTTGTGAGTGGATGATAGATAAAATGTAATGATAAATGTAATAAAAATATTATTTAATTGAGAAATAAAAATAAAAAGTAGTGATTTTTAGTGTAATTTTAATAATAAGAATATGAGACCTAATGTGAATGCTCTCACTATCCGATGGGTATTCTTGATTTCCATTAGGTTAAAACTGTATGGTATTGATCTATCTACTTGTATTATTTAACACTTTTAATTCGCCAGTTTAATTAGTTTCAGTATCAACCTCTAAGTTTAGAGATTACCACTTTTATGTCTTAATGCAAAAACCCAAACTAATTAGGTTGGATTTAAAACTTAAATAGTGATATCTACCACATATTTATTTACTAGGTTAAAGCCCATGTATTACATTGGTGGAATAAATAAAACATATTAAAATTATTAGTTTATAAATATTTTATTTTCAAGATCTTATTATTTATTGGTGAAATAAAAACTTATTTACAGTAATTATCATTTAATATGTATTAATAAAATTATTAAAATAACTACATTTATATTTTAGATGTTTAATAGTTTAGTTTACTTATTTACAGTAATTATCATTTGATTTGATAGAGACAAACGTAACTATAAATATAAATATATATATATATATATATATATATATATATGTATATGTATATGTATATGCACGTACGTGTTAACAAGTGTACAACTAAATGTTACGTACATATAACTCATACAAGTTACGTATACGTAAGTTGTTTCGTCATCATTGTCATTCATTGGAGTTTAAACTAAATAATATATAATGAACTCAAAAAATAAAATTGAATTTACTCAAATATACTTTAAATAATAAAAAGGTCGAATCAATTATAAATTATGTGATTGGAAATGGTGGTTTTCACAGTTTTTATATTAAAATATTTTAGTTAAAAAGGAAAGTCAAATTATTTGTTTTTATAATTTTTGAATTTATTATGAGAGAGAGACGAGAAAATTAAATTTTTTTATATGCTAGAATGATGATATGTGTCATTTGATATACTAAAATGTTGTTACGTGTCTTAAGAAATCCTTCTTTTATTATAAATTATAAATTAAGTAAAACTCATTCTAAAGTATTATTTTATGTCTTTACTAAATACCATTTTCACTATAAATAATAAACTTTAAAATTATGAAAGTCATGATGTTACAAAGCGCAAGATCTGCTTTTTAGTGTTAAAATTATGGTTCAGTTGGTAAACAAAACAAACAAAATTTTGAAGTCAAGTGGGAAATCACATACATGATGTTTTTAATCACAAAACACAACAACCTTCGTAATGAGGCTTAAAAGCAAATAGTTAAGTGCAATTAGTTAAGCTCATCAAACATAAATACTACATACCTCTAGACACTCAATTGTTTTCTTCGTATTTTTTACCGCCTCTGAGTCCGTAAGTATGCAAAAAAAGATAACTTATGAGCACCATGTAACAATGACTAGAATGAAATATGTCACAAATCCATAAAACAATAAACTACCTAACACTTTTAAAAATAATTTCCTATTAATCTCATGAACCATCTAAAACCTATCACATATTCTCATACACTTTGGGGTTCTTGTTCTTGCAAAGTTAAAGAATAATGAATTACGCATTTGATAAAACCATGAAAACATTGCACCTGTGTAAGTAAATAGTGGACGATTTTTTTTTTCAATATTAGGTGGAAATCAACTGCATGATGATTCATCATAGTTGTAAAAGAAATCCTCAATTCAAATGAAGGCCTAAACCAAACCAAGTGATATGAAGATTAAATGAAACCAAATGAGATGAAGAAATCCTCAATAAAGATGAAGAACTATGACAAAAATCCAAATCGAACCATCTAAGATGAATAAATCATTGACCAAGATAAAGAGGTAAATCAACTGGAATAAATCATTCGATTGAGATGAAGACCTATAATAGAAATTTAAATTGAATAAACTAGGATGAATAAATCATCGACCGAGATGAATGGGAAAATCAACTAGAATAAATCCTTCGATTGAGATGATAAATAAATTTTGCTTCGCATTTTCAGAGTTAGAAACAATGAAGACCTACTTTAGATGAAAAAACGAGAACAATGTATGGTTGGTCGCTAACCTTTATAGGGTAACTTAAGTTAAAAACAATACAAAGCTCTTGGATGAAGAGATAGACGAGAGAAAGAGCAAGTGAGATGATAACAATATGCAAATGATGATAAAAAATATGAACTAATGGAGACAAAGCGTACGAACACATAGGATGAGTGACCATGATGCGACGTAACCAAATGTAATACATGTAAAGCACACGTTATGTTTCTGTTGAAATGTAATGTCACGTGAGTACACTAACATAAAATTTTACTATTATGTATTATTTTAATGTCTGATATTACTAGACACGTAAAGAAGTCCAAAACCCCTAATGTAGGTAACAAGTATCCAATGTCAATTTTCATAAGTTCCAACAAATTAAGAATACAACTTTACTCTAATTACCTTCTCATTGAGTAGTTTTAATCAAACCTTACAATAAAATAATGCGTTTACCCGACGGCATTTTATAGCATTTGTAACCCTCAACTAAAAAGAGAGAGATAGTCATAGAGGGGAGATCTGCTCGTAAACTTCCAGTTGTGCTCACAATTTCACTCGTGCCGACACACAAGATCAAGATCTGATTCATTTCTGCAATCGATTGAAACTTTAGCTTTCAATTTCCGATTCACTATCTGTAATGGCGCAGTACGTGAAGAAAGACGATGATCGTGATGAGGAAGGTAAGACTTTCAACTTCCAGTTCATTTTCCGATTTGTATGAGACTATCTGAAAATTCGTTTGATTTTGATCGATTCGGTTGGTCACGTATGCTCTTCGGTGCTATCTTGTGATCCGGAGGATCTGCTGGTCATTTTAGATCTACATTGTTGTTAAATAGGTCGTGATTGTAGATTTGTTTAAGCTGTTTTGTAAGCTCTTGAAATTGTTATGCGATTCGATCTGGCTGTTAGTGATGGTAACGGTGTTGAGATTCGGGTTGATTGACTGTGTGATTGTGGAGGTTTGGTGTGTTAGAGCTGTTTCTGGTGTTATTGTGTAGTTAACATGATTTTCGTTTTCATTTTGGATCTACATTGTCGGTTAGATCGGTAGGGAAATTAATCTACTTCAGTTGATTTGTAAGCTCTTGAAATTATGATGTGAGTGGATCTGGATGTTTCTGATGGTAATGGTGTTTTGAAATCAGGTTGGCTTGAATGTGTTGTTTCATAGGTTTGATGGAATTATATTACAATATGCAGTTTATCTTGATTTTCAGAAGCTTGTTAAATATCCTAGAGGAATGATACGACTAAAAAGTTCAATCATCAAATCACATCTGATTAAGTGGATGAGTGTTTCTATCTTAAAGATGTTTTTCGCGTTGGAGTACTTATTGATGTAGGATTATGCATCTTTGGTGGTAATGGGGAAATGATTGGATGATAGTATAATTTGTAGATTATTGTGATATACAAGAAATTTTTAAGTATTATAGATCAATTGCAACACCTAAAAGTACAAACCCACATTTCATCTTCTCAACTACAAAACTGCATCTTTTTAATGGACAACCAAATCTAACTGATAACTGATTTCAGCTTCCGAGCACTGCACATTTGGTTATTAATGTACAAACAAGGTCTTTTATCTTTTTTTACATTAACACTTTTATGAACTTTAGATTGATATGGTATTTTTGTAACATTATAGTTACTGCACGCTTATTGTATGTTTGCTGTGTTTAATTGAGGTCTTGTTGTCATGTGCAGCTGAGTACTCCCCCTTTGCTGGGATCGAGAAAGGAGCAGTTCTCCAGGAAGCTAGGGTCTTTAATGATCCTCAGTTGGATTCAAGGAGGTGTTCTCAGGTGCTTTCTTTTATTTTAACATATAGAAAGTATATAATATTCTGGTTCATTCTCTTACATGAACATGATCTGACAAATTATATTCTTATTTCTGTTGTCAGGTTATCACAAAGCTGCTTTATCTTCTGAATCAAGGTGATACCTTCACAAAGGTTAGATCCTGTTACATTGATTGTTCAGAAAGGCAACGCTCGAATTTCATACAATATAACACACACATGTTTTATTATTAAGCGATATTTGTGAAAGATGAAACATAGGTTGTGGATTTGTATCAAGTGTTTATATATATACTAAATCCTTGCAAGTAACCTTCCACTTGAAGCAGATACACAAGCTGTAATGTGTCTGCTTTTGAAGTTTTTGTATGTTTGTTTACTATATGGATGTCTTTAAACTCCGCAAGGAATCATTTTATTGGGTCGTGTATTTATTGCTACCAAAGTAAACTTTTACATTCTACATCAGCACAGTGCTATAACTATCTGATTGGAACTAAATTGGGATCATTGCAACCTGGCTCTGTGGTCTATTACTACACATTTAGATAGCATGCATACAGGCTATAATAATCCACAGCAGATGCTTGTTTTTGAAATGCATATTATTTTGTCTCCTTTGTGCATGAGATGTTTGCATATTGGTGTTTTGCTATGTTGTTTAGCATCATTGTGATATTCTAGTACTTTATTGTTCATTCTTATCTGCAGACCGAAGCCACAGAAGTTTTCTTTTCAGTAACAAAACTTTTCCAGGCTAGAGATATTGGATTAAGAAGAATGGTTTATTTGATTATAAAGGAACTTTCTCCCTCTTCAGATGAGGTCTTAAAGAGTTATCTTATATATTTTATTCTTTATAGATCTTTTATGCTGTTATGTTTAAATGACATGGTACATTTCCTTATGCATGTAAGGTTATTATTGTCACAAGTTCCCTTATGAAAGACATGAATAGCAAGACTGATGTGTATCGAGCAAATGCTATCCGTGTTCTTTGTCGCATTACAGATGGAACACTTCTTACTCAAATTGAGAGATACTTAAAACAAGCTATTGTTGACAAAAACCCTGTAGTAGCCAGTGCAGCCCTAGTCAGTGGTATCCATTTGCTCCAGGTACAACTTACTTTTTAAATAATTGCATTAGCCTGGTTATTATTGTGTTAAAAATCTTTAATTATATTATATCCTTGCATCTTAGACAAACCCGGAAATTGTAAAAAGATGGAGCAATGAGGTACAAGAAGCTGTTCAATCAAGGGCCGCACTTGTACAATTCCATGCACTTGCTTTACTCCAACAGGTATGACAGTTGAATGTAGCAGATTGTGATTTTTCTGTTCCCCAAGCTTCTAAATGATTTGGGTGACCATATGAGATGATTCTGTGGCCTGTTTACATATAGACCTCACATAAAAATCCGCAGCCATATCATTGCTTAAACAAAATTGATCTACTTGCAGATTAGACAAAATGATAGGTTAGCTGTGAGCAAATTGGTGACCAGCTTGACAAAGGGCACTGTTCGTTCACCTCTAGCCCAATGTCTGCTGATTCGTTACACCAGTCAGGTACTTTTTTCATTGTTATTTTTCCCTTGGAAATCAGGTACTTCATAGTTGTTGCTTGTTGGCAAGATTTGAATCACCTGAAGGAATTTTCCCTTTTCCAGGTTATTAGGGAGTCAAGCATGAACAGTCAAACTGGGGACCGTCCTTTTTATGATTATTTGGAAAGTTGTCTACGCCACAAATCAGAAATGGTAATTTTTGAAGCAGCAAGGGCAATAACGGAATTAAATGGTGTTACTAGCCGAGAATTGACCCCTGCAATCACAGTCCTACAGCTCTTCTTGAGTTCTTCTAAGCCAGTGCTTCGGTTTGCTGCTGTCAGAACATTAAACAAGGTCAATTTCTCAACCTCTAATCAGTGTCTTGCTGTCCTTAGTCACATGGTGTTTTCCTGTTATTGGCATAGTGTCATGAGCATCAAAGCTATTAGTTATTGGCCCTCATTCCTCCCCACTTGAGGTGGCTATGTTGACCTAGTTAGTAGTTACATATAAATGTGTCAAAATTTGGGTTTGTTTGATCGCTAACATGTCAAAATAGTGAAGTATTAGATTATTATAGAAACGATCCAACTTTTAATCGTATTTGACGGATAATTACGTATCTACAATTTTAAGTTTTGGACAAAAAGTATTTTTTCAACTTTAACTGTACAAAGAATTACGTCTATAACCCAACCTGCATTACCTCTTTTATCTTGATCCGTGGACCATGGTATTGTTATGTCGAGTAACACTGCTAAATAGGGTAACTCCTGAATAATCCTGATACATGTACTTTACATGCTATGAACATAATTTATGAATTAATTTTCATGATGGTTTTCGGGAAGTCAACTTATTTTTGTTCTTGAGGATTATATCCTGAAGAAGGTTGGATGCATGATTTGTAGCCGTTCACATTTTTTTGTGAGAAATAACTAAATCATGAAATACCTAGGGCTGATAGTAACAACATTCATCAGTTACCTTTTTAATATCGATTTACTTTATGCTGTTTTTGTTCACCTTTCTTTCCTCATAAAGACACAAACTGTACATGTGGTTTTTTTGGTTCTGTAGAAACTAGACTGGTATATGATGATCTGTAATTTGTTCAGGTGGCAATGACTCATCCAATGGCTGTAACTACCTGTAACATAGATATGGAGAGCTTGATTTCAGACCAAAATAGAAGTATTGCAACCCTTGCCATTACTACACTTCTTAAAACAGGCAATGAATCAGGCGTTGATCGTTTGATGAAACAAATTACCAACTTCATGTCCGACATTGCTGATGAGTTCAAAATTGTTGTGGTTGATGCCATTAGATCACTGTGCTTGAAGTTCCCTCTTAAGTTCAGAACATTGTGAGTCTATTCAACTTCACTCCCTCAATATAGAAGTAAGATGTGAGCGTGCCTCAGTGCCTCACATAATTCCTTTAATTTCTATTTTATATTTTTAGGATGGGTTTCTTGAGCAACATCTTAAGGGAGGAAGGTGGATTTGAGTACAAGAAAGCAATTGTTGATTCAATTGTAACTATCATAAGAGAAATCCCGGATGCAAAAGAGAGTGGGCTTCTTCACCTGTGTGAATTCATCGAGGACTGTGAATTCACCTACCTTTCAACACAGGTTAGCATGGTCTTTGCCTTATTCTTCTTATTCTTTAAGGTGGCAACTTTGGCCACTTTACTTATGAATGAACTGTTCCGGGTTAGGTTTTATATCTAATCGATTAAATTGGTAAAATAAAAAAAAATAGGTTAGGAGGAAAGGGGTTGAAAGTTTCCCAAAGCCTATCTTATTAGGCATAAGTTCTCCTAAATCGCTTATCCAAATGAGATAATTTTTGTAATCATATTTGACACACTAACTAATTATACACAAAATTAAGAATATTGGAAAAAAAGTGTCTCACAACCCAACACCTACCAATACCTTTTGGACCCGTTACTCTACCCACCCATTTTACCATCTCTAAGTTTTCTGTACCTTTTAGATTTCTCGTACTTTCATTTGCCTTTATGCCAAACTTGTTACTTTGAACACATGGTTAGATTCTCCATTTTCTTGGAATTGAGGGACCAAAGACGTCAGATCCCAGCAAATACATACGCTATATATATAACCGTGTCATTCTTGAAAATGCTACTGTTCGAGCTAGTGCAGTGAGTACTTTGGCAAAGTTTGGTGCTATGGTCGACTCATTGAAGGTACATCAACTTTCATTTCCCATACCAATATTAAAGTCAGGTGAATATTCATTAGCAACTGAGTTTGAATTACATTGTACTGCAGCCCCGTATATTTGTTCTGTTGAGACGCTGCTTATATGATAATGATGATGAGGTCAGTTGTATACTTAAGTTAATAGCTTTTGTATTTATTATTAGCACTCCCTCTGTCCCAATTCCCAAATAGATGCAGAATTTTCCTTGGCGCACAGAAGTGCCCTACCAATCCTGCACCTGAAAATGACCCATTTTTGAAATCATGTGTAGGTTCGTGACAGAGCTACACTATATTTGAACACTATTGGAGGTGATGGTTCTGTTGTCGAAACAGATAAAGATGTAAAAGAATTTCTATTTGGGTCACTGGATCTTCCGCTTGTCAACCTTGAGAATACTTTGAAAAACTATGTAAGGCCCCCACACGTTTGACGCTGTTATGATTTTGTCTGCTTTAATTATCTTATTATATGATTGTTTGTTGGAATGCAGGAACCATCAGATGAACCCTTTGATATCAGTTCTGTACCAAGAGAGGTTAAATCTCAGCCATTTGCAGAGAAAAAAGCTGCTGCTAAAAAGCCAACGGGTCTCGGTGCTCCTCCAGCAGGCCCCGCTTCAACCGTTGATACTTATGACAAGTTACTGTCATCAATTCCGGAGTTCTCAACTTTTGGACCACTTTTCAAGGTTTTTCTATGGCATATTTCTTTAACATATAAACTTACCATATACTTATAAATGGACGCTTGGATGGAATGGTTCTAAAATTATATAAAGTGCACTTCTAATGTATCAAATCTCTTGTATCACTGTATTCAAATTGTTATCTGGACAAAAAGTATTCGGGCCAACAATTTTACCACATCTAGGTTCCAGGTACTTGTTTAATCTATATCTATTGTTGTGTTTTTGTAAACAGTCATCTCCACCAGTGGAGCTCACTGAAGCCGAAACGGAGTATGCAGTTAACGTAGTTAAACACATATTCGATAAGCATATTGTGTTCCAGTACAACTGTACCAATACGATTCCTGAACAGCTGTTGGAAGATGTAAGTTCTCATTTAAAGACACAAATTTTATATAAACATAAATTAATAAATTTCTCATTTCATGGGATGACCTGGTTTTAGGTTACCATTGTTGTGGATGCTTCTGAAGCAGAAGAATTTGAAGAAGTAGCAACCAAACCATTGAAATCCCTACCATATGACACACCAGGACAAACTTTTGTTGCCTTTGAGAAACCCGAAGGGGTTCCAGCTGTTGGCAAATTCTCCAACGTGTTGAGGTTTATAGTTAAAGAGGTAATATTATCCATCTGTTATTATTTTAATTTGTCCAAAATTCAAGGGTAATTATGTAATTAGATTGAAACTTGATTCAGGTTGATCCCTCGACTGGTGAGGCTGAGGAAGATGGCGTGGAAGATGAATACCAGCTGGAGGAATTTGAGGTTGTTGCAGCAGACTACATGCTTAAAGTTGGGGTTTCTAATTTCAGAAATGCATGGGAAAGTTTGGGCCCAGAATTTGAGCGTGTTGACGAGTATGGCCTTGGCCCAAGGGAAAGTCTGAAAGAAGCAGTTAGTACTGTTATCGACCTTCTTGGCATGCAACCCTGTGAGGTAACTAAATTTTCTCTCCTCGCGTGTGTATATATTTATATAGTGTTGGGTTCAAATGAGACACTAAATATTTAGGAACCATTTTATTCGCAACTAAGTACATGTATTCACTAGCATACACTAAATTTTATGGTTTTACAATTAGTGTATTCACTAGAGCACTATAATTTCTAACAATTCGATAGACAGTGTATTCACTGGTGAACACACATGAATGAAATGGTTCCTAAATATTTAGTGGTTCTAATGTGAACCCACCCCTATATTCATATATATATATATATATATATATGTATGTATGTATGTATGTATGTATATGTTGGGGCATGTTCGATATATATATATATGTATGTATGTATGTATGTATGTATGTATGTATATGTTGGGGCATGTTCGATATAGAGAACCCCTACATTGTCCTGAATAGATGTAGTGCGAGAGGAAGAGAGGCTGTCACGTGGTTACATAATTACCTTATCATATTACAAGCACCAAGTATATTACGCAGTTCTCACACATTTTTACTTACAAAGAATAAAAACTGAATATTTCAGGGCACGGAGGTGGTTGCGGCCAACTCAAGATCACACACATGCTTGTTATCAGGTGTGTACATAGGGAACGTGAAGGTACTTGTTCGATTATCATTTGGAGTGGATAGCGCAAAAGAGGTGGCAATGAAACTTGCTGTTAGATCGGAGGACGAAGCTGTAAGTGATGCAATTCATGAACTAGTAGCCAACTAGTCAATTTATCCAACATGAAATTACCAAACTCGGCCTTATATAAACATTGTTGCTTTTGTTCAAGAGTCAATAAGACATTTTTTTCCGAGAACAAGAAAAGAGTATATGTATTTGCTTTAACGTCATTTTGTTATTAAGGATGTTTTAATAGGCGTACTTTTATATTGTTTACATAGTAAGTATATTTGTTTTGATCAACATGTTAATGAAACTATTTTGATGGGTGAAATTTTGTGACAGAAGCTTGCCCACTGATGACAATGTTATTTCTATAAACTAGCAATTAGATCTTACAATTAGAGTAACGCCTAAGTCTATATGACTATATGTTTATAACCACTGAAAATGAGTTGTTCTTCCATGGTTAAAATCCAATGTGAAATCTTACAGTTAGATCTTACAAACACATGAATTTACAGTGAATACATTATACTTCTTATTTCTTAATGATAATATAAATAATTTATTTTTGATAAATATAATTAGATATATAATATGGATTATAAGCATTATTGATTCATGTACTTTTCAGTCTTTAAAGTTCCGAACCAAGTATAACTTATGAATCTTTCATTTATTTTTCAATCGTAAAGTCGAACAAAAACATGACTAAACTTAAATTATCTAAATTAAGCACTAAAGTCAAATTCTATCTTCAAATTGACATCGATATACTTTGTTAGAGTAACCAAATATGCTTTTAAGACTCTCCGATACATTAAATAAGCAATAAGATACTAAAACCGACTAATAATGATATGGTTTTAGTATTTTTTTTGAACGGCTGGGTAGTTGTTAGTTGTTAATATCACCAAATTAGTAAAATTCACCCATGCTAAGGTTTGAATCTTGGACCTTCAAGAGAGATAAAAACCTCTCACCTCCCCCTTAACCACTAGATTAAAAGATCATTGGTTGATATGTTTTTAGTCGAAGAGAAAACATGATTGAAACTCAATGAAATATGCTTTGAAGTTCAAGAGAATTAAAGTCAATGACATGTCTATGTTTCATACATATTATCTATATGCATCCAAATGCAATTTGCTAACTTGTGTGCTTAAAATAATTGGTAATCTTGTTTCCTATGCTTAATGACATATTTTATGACCTAGTAATATAATTAAATTTATGAAAATGTACAAGTATAAAGACCATTTAATCTTTTACACACGTCTTGAATCGAGTATTTTCATTTAAAACAAAATTTTGTAACACAAATCAGTATTTACACACGTCTTGAATCACTGTATATTTTGGATTTACCATTTAATCTTTTACGCTCTTTTCAATAAACTAGCGTTCGTAACCCCAATGCGCGTTGCGCGTCTTAGATACAGTAAACCAAGGCTCAGATAAACACGTATATTTATAATATTACGTTTAGATAGCCACAACATGTGATGTTAAAAGGTGGCTTAGTACAGACATCGGGTTACGGCTGCACACCAAAGACGATCACCAAGCCAGGGCAACCAATAACAGTTATGTGGTATCATCATAACCAGTGGACAACCAGAACGAATGGTCTAAACAAAGTGAACAATCCAACGACAATGTCTCAGCTGAGGCACTACTCATCATCATTGATATAAAAGATCACCCACCCACATAGCCTGTCACCGTAGACAAAGAAAGCTGTTAATGGCAATTCCGGGCAGAGACATCGATGATTTCAAAGAGACTATCGCTTTAGAACTACATCCGAAATAACGAAATAAATCCGGCCATGGAAAGCAAGAAATATATAAACTTATTAGAACTGGACAACCAACCTTAATCTGCAAACCAACATCTTAGAAGAGGTAAACCATCAACAAAGGGGTCTCATTATCGACATCAGTAAAGAGCACTCTCACCTAACATAGTGGTGTAAACCACCATCCTAGATGAGCCAAAGCTCAACATTATCGATATGGGTCCACAACACCATGGCATGTGCCAAAAACAGGACAGAGAACCGAGGCATAAAGTTGGGTCTCCCATCAGCCTAACATCGTTGAAAGAGAGGACCCGGACATGCAACCAACCACATCACCACCAATAGCGACACCACAAATCCATGAGGCTTTAAGGCAATTAAAAAATTTTAAAAGCTACTTTTAACAAACAATTTAAAAAAATGTATGATGTTTATTTATTAAAATAAGGAAACATCACAAATCCATGAGGCTTTAACATTCCGAGTAGTGAACTCGAGAAGTATGGTCTTACAAACTTTTTATTCATCATGACTTCACAAGATTTTAAAATTTTTGACTTGTTGGCTTGGTGGAAAGGTAATGAATATTAATTTCCCATCTTATCCACCATGGCCCGAGATTTACTAACCGTCCAAGCTTTCACGGTAGCTTTGGAATTTGTTTTTTCTGTTAGTGGTAGAGTTATATCAATAAGACGAACTCGACTCACTCCCCAAGCGGTTGAAATGTCAATTTGCTTAAATGATTATTTGGATGCAGCAGAAATAGTACAAGACAAATGCTTACTTGAAGGAGAACTAGAATACAACGCGGAATTATACGAGGACGAGGTAGAGAGCAGATTGACACCCGGAATAACCGATGATGGAGCGGCATATGATGAGTACATTCGTAACAGTTTCGGTGGCGAAGAATAAACGTACAAGTATGCAACGAACGAACACAAAAACGACTATGCTGAATGTTTAGTTATTGAAAACTATTATTTAAACTTGTATGCTGTTTAAATTGTATAAATGTTTTATATATTTCACTTTTATTATATATCTTACTTTGAGTCTTTGAGTAATTGTATAAATGTTTAAATATATATTTTTAATATAAATAATAATATGATTATATATTTTAACAAAAAATGTATAAATTAATATAAATAATAATATGATTATATATTTTAACAAAAAAATTCAAATTTTCTTTGAATATGAAAGAAAAATTATTATATGAATTAAGAAAAACCCCGAACCGGTTTGGACTCGAATCAGTTTCCAAACCGACCCGAAACGGTTTAATAGGGTTGGGCATTTGTGATTCCAAACCGGTTTATAACTCGAACTGGTTTGGGGCCAAACCGGTTTTGACTAAACTGGTTTCGGTTTGGACCCAACCCGGTTTATACACCTCTAGATGGTCGTGAGAGCTTCCAGGCCACTGACACACGGTTGAGGAGAAGCCGACTGCAAGATGGTTGAGGATGAATGAATGCTGCAAACCCATATAAACCCTAAGTGAGCAACACATTAGTCGAGAAAGAAAGCAAAATACCCATAATATCCCAAATCGTTGTTCATGGCTTTGCCTTTTTCACATATAAGTATATTTCTTAGATTATAAAGAAATGATTATTTGACTTTTTTTATTCTTGCAATATGTAAATGGAATTCTAAATTAGAATAAAACTTATCTTTTTGTAGTTCTGAATAACTTTTATGCGACTTATTATGTTTTATTAACTATACCTAAATTAAAATTTTAAGTCTCGTTTGATTATTGTATTGATATAACAACCAATGTTTTTAAACGTTGATACACCATTGATCATAGCGATATGTCTAAAACTAGTTATCATGGTGCGCCTAAACTAATTAAAACTATCATTTTAACAAATTACAATAATACATTTAACGTACAACGGTTCATTCAAGTTGTCAAAAGCTAACACTTGAAACTAAGTGTGTGAATATAATGGTGAATCCAAGTTGTCAAGATCTCACACTTGCACTAATTGTTTAATTATAATGGTGCATCCAAATTATTATAATGATACGTCTAAAACTATGTATAACTTAACGGATGCATGTAACATTGCCCTAAAATACATCAGTCACATGTTGGATGGTCTATAACTCTATACGATTTCCACTCATATATCACTCTAATTGTCGAGATTTTTCAACCACCTAGAGTATCCAAATTGGACGTTCGTGAGACGAAAGAAGCCCTCATGACGCTTAGGTGGCAAGGATGTTGACTAACAATGAAGCAAGAGGGAACCCTAGTCTATGGCTATTGATGGCCATGGACGAAAAAAATTAGTGACCAAATCCGAGAGATGGAGGGGACTAGGAGAGAGGAGAGCGTCTGTGAGGAAGAAACTAAAAAGGAAGAATAACATCTAAACTTTTGTCAAAGATGTGATATGTTCCGACAAACTAATATCTTCTTCTTTAAATTCATGCAACCAAGAGAAATTACACTCAAATTGATAATCAAAAGTGAAACTCGTCGTTTAAATTTCATAATAATTTAAACGCAAAGAAAAATAACACGTCTTATATAAATTTCTATTTCATATAATATCATTTATTATCCATAAAACAATTATTCATATACAAATTATGAATTCGTGAGAACAATAATATTGTTTAGAGCATTCACAATTGATTTTTTATTTTTATCCATATAATTATACTAAAATTACTATATTTTTTCTCTTATTTTTAATTAAATAATACTTTTCATACACTTATCATTATTTATTTTTTCTCTCATTCACTCATAACCACTTAAAAAATACTAAATTTTTTATAAGAATTAAATAGTGATTATTCAAATATATCAATCCATAACAACAATTTCTCTTCTTCACTTACAAACATTTAAGGGAGCCCATTTGGGCTCTACCCTTAGCCATCTATACTCGCAGCCCCTTCTCTTCCCACCTTTTCTTTTTCTTTTTTTTTTTTGTTAAAGCTCTCTAGTTTTTTAAACTTTATTTTTTTTATGCGCGGTTCAAGTCTTGACTCCTCCACCCAACCGTTTTTTATTTAAGGACATGTTATTGATACATACATTTATTTTATCTTTTTTATATATCTTTCTATACATACGTATAAATACATGAGAGAAATAAAGACAATAGAGTATCTTAATAACATAAATGGTGTTTATATAACCCAACCTTTTATTTATTCAATTATTATTTTCTCTTCTCGTTTTTATTTTTTATATTGTGGTTTTACGCTTTGCATTTTTATGAAACATGCATATACTTTTGTGTTCTATGTTAGACATGCTAGTTTTTTGTGTAATAACTGTTCCGAAGATGTTTTAAAAAAATAAAAAAAGGCTGGTGCTTTATCAGGAGCTCTTTGGCTATTTGTTTTTTTTGTATATCTATGTTGTGATTTACCTTTTGTTTTAAATCATACTTTATTTTTGAATTGATCCGATCTTAAATAATATTTTATAAATTTAAGCAAATTGGATTTTAATAATACAAACTATAATCAATTGGCTGATAATAATCCTATCTATTAATTTGATCGATAATAATTCAAATTTTTATTTTTATTGCCAATAACAATCCTAGTAACAAAGTATTTATTGATTTACACTTGATTTCCAATAATTTTGATCGTGATGATGATTGCGAATGAAATAGGAAGACATATAACGAAATAGATTGAAAAACGAGAAAAAATCAAATGTAAATTAATAAAGATCAAACTACTAGAATTTACATTGACAATAAAAATAAAAATCCGGATCATTGCTAGACAAATTGATAATATGCGTTATTATCGATAATAATTATAGTTTAAATTATTAAAATCTAATTTGATATTTACATCCACATGACTTAGTAAATCGTAAAAACTTGTAATTTTACATAAAAGACACTTCACCAGTAGTTATTAGCAAGTGTTGTATCCGATCATCCAAACCATATAACGAACGAATGATGATCATCTCTCAACGTCATTACGATGCACAAATTAGAGTATTAGTCCTCAACTTTCATCTCCAATTACGAACCCTAACCCTAACCCTAAGCAATTGCCCACGCAATCACCGGCAACCGGAGGCTACACAGGTACGCAATCGACGCTTTCTCCACCTCCTCCGTCAGCTCCACCACCACCGGCGCCACCAGCCACCGGAGAACCATCAGAACCATCAACGCGTTGACCTCCTTCTCCACCGAGCTCCCTCCGATTCTGATCGAAAGCCACAACGGCGTCGTGCTTCCGTCGTCGTGAACGACGAACGTCGCCGCCTGAACCAGCAGCGCGATCCGGCGGCTCCGGCCGACTCTGAAGCTGAGATCTAGGCGGCGGATGTTGAACCGCCGTTGGGGGAGGTTGGTGTGGTACTGGTGGTGGAGGCGGCTGGTGGTGGTGGTTGGGCGGAGGATTCGCCGGGAGATGAGGAGGAGGGAGCCGAGGGCTAGGGTTCCGGTGGCGATGAGGAGGAGAGAGGAGGAAGATGATACAGTAGGAGGCATTGGGGCATGATAATTTTCAGTTATTTGTACGGCCGCCAGTGGCCATAAATAAGGAATGAGGGAGCTCCACTTGCGTTTTAAACTTCTTATTTTTGTTGTGGTCGACCTGTCATGTGATTTAGTAGCTTTTTATTTTATTTTATTATTTTTTAGTTGCATATGTGTTATTTTAATCGGGTTTATCTATTCGTTTTCTATCTAGGACTGCACCACCAACTCCTCACGAGGAAACTCATTGATAAGAAAACATTTTGTCCCAACTTTAAGTATTATTGTTTATAACGAGACTTGAACTCATGACCTTTATTTTATTTACATGTTATGAGCAACTTATTTTAACTGGTTAGGTTAAAGATTATTGATATTTAGTAGCTTTTAAATGCTTGTTTTCTAAGTTTTTTTTCTTTCTTTTCAAATGGTAAAGGTATGATTTGTATAAATGTTATTTTAATCGGATTTATACTATTTGTAATGGTTGTTTAGTTAAAACGTAATTAAAATATCATATGGATAAAATCGTTCTATTAAAGTGGTTAACTAATGAGTGTAGCCCCTATTGATACAATAATTTAAGAAAAATTGTGTTTGACGCCCGTTAAGTACTTGGAACCCTATAGATTTAAAGCTTTTTACAATTAGCTTATAATGATGTTTAAAGCTCCACTTGTGTTCATGTCATTATGTTTGTACAGTGACGGAGCTTGAACCAAACCTTAGAAGAGACGGGGGTGAAAGTAAATTATTTTAAGGGGGATAGACTCTATATTTATTAAAAAAATTATGCCACTGAACCGAAAATTTATACTACCAAACCGAAAATTAACACTACTGACGAAAAAACAAGCCCCAAAAAAGATTCGTCAATGTGTTTGGTGCTCCTAAAATACCCAATACGTATAGTCTTATATATTTGTTTATTAGCCGGAATTATATTTAAATGTTTTAAATACCTCAACTTAACCCATTGGATTAATAATGATTGATGTTTGTTTTTTTTTCTAATTTTATAGTTAGATAATGTATCTTTCTAATAGGTATCATACTCCACATAATCTATAATAAATTTAATTATATTAACCGGTTATAGAATGACTCAAACCTATGAGTTTAAACAGCTTCACCTACCAACTCATAGTGATTTATCATTCAACTTAGCACCCACTTGTTTGGTTTCTTACCGGATGAAGTATTTCTTTTTTTGACCCATTTCTATATAGGAAACACCTTTTAATTGTATAGTGAAATGTTAAAAGACTAGAGAAAATTGTGTTATTTATTTGTAAACTGATGTGAAGAAACAAACTTATTACTATAAAATTTATGGGTTTAGGTCAAGTATAAATGACTCTGCAACATGTTTACCTGAATGGGTTGGGTTCGGGTTAGACAAGTTTATGGTTTAGGTTTAGTATAAACGAGTGTGCAACATGTTTATCTGAATGGGTTGCGTTCGAATTAACATTACAAGTTCACGAGATGACATGTTTAACTCGTTTTAAAAAAAAAGTTTTTATCTCAAAACTTAACAAGGGAGAGTGTTTTATTCCAAACTTTTGTAATTAAAATATAACATGGCATACAATTTTATGAAAAGTAAATCGTTTATGTCAACCCGAGAGTGAATATTCATGTAGTGTTCTATGTCCGGGTTCAAGCATCTAATACGATTTTCAGGTTTATATCATGTTGGATTGCCAACCAACAAACATGACCTACTTAGCACCCTATGTAAAAGGCTTTAAGCAAACCAAAATAAATAGGGAATTTCTTTCTTCATTTCACTACAAAAACAAGTATATTCAAGATACATTAATTTCGATTTAAATTTGTTTGTTTTTATTTAGAATATACATATTCATAAACAAACACAAGTTTATTTTCTTTACAAATAAACACAAACATACATTTATGGATTTGAATCCATTTACCTGTTTTTCAATAGGTGTTCGAAATGCTATTTTGTACAAGATAATTGCTTTCGCCAAAACCTGTTTGCAAGGCTAAACAAACACAATCATAACCCGGTCCATGTTCATTTGGTTCATTTATAGTCCTAGTTTCGTACAAAACGAACCTGAATGTCAATACAATCAAATCCATTTTGTCGTAAACAAGATTATAAGCAAGTACGTTCTTGAATTCATCTACAGTGTAAGAATACAAACCCAAAGTAGCATCCTTTCAAGTTTGTTTCTTTATCTATTGATTACGGTTTCAAACCAAACTTGTGTAACTGAAAACCATTGATCAACTCCACAGGACAAAACAAAAACATGCGATGCAAAGTCGTGAAATTTTCAGTATGGTTTTTCTGAATTCAAAACCGATGACTAATAAAAAGTCGTGACATTGTAATATGAACAATCTTCAACTTTGTGAAGCAAAATAAGAAGAAATATTTACCGTTTGTTCTAGCCGGTCTAGCTCATGTTCATTCCACAACGTCGACAAAACGTACACAGATACACTTGTCAAGAAAGAAGCAAATCAGAGACTAGTTACCAACTAACCACCAGGTGTTCTTCATATTCATATCACTGTCCTGTGCCCTCCAAAAGCCCAAATCTGTTTATAAAGAGAAATGAAAATGTTTTTTAGAATTTCTATGTTGCCAAACGTTATATTGCAACATTGCAACGTGTGATATGATCTATACTTCGGGGAAATGTTATTCAACCATCCTCCAAACGTCTAATTTGCCCTTATATAACGACGAGAGAATAATATTTATTGACAACAATCAAAATAACATGACTCTGTAGTAATAATAATATGGATAGCGGAATAAAAGGTTGAAAATGGGCAAAGGTTACATCCAAAAGCTTTTAAGTTTTTGTGAGGTGATAATACACTTTGAGGCTTTGAGCAGCTTTGGACCTATTTAACCTACTTTATCCGGCTCCTTTTAAGCTAATTTTTCTATTTGACCTGTTAAAAATAAATTGAGCGACTTTGGACCTATTTAACCCATTTGACCAGTTTCCTTTTGAGCTAATTTTTCTATTTGACCTGTTAAAAATAAATTGAGCGACTTTGGACCTATTGAACCCATTTGACCAGTTTCCTTTTGAGCTAATTTTTTTATTTGACCTGTTAAAATATACAAAACCTGATTGACTTATCAAATGTAAATGATCAGTTATTTGCTTATTAGTGGTCGAAGCGAACATCAGATAAGAATAGATCATATACCAGACACTTAATACCGGTTTTCTAAATATGAGCTTTCGGACAGCAAATATGCATCAGATAATATGAGACTGGTAGAATTTAGGCTAACCTTAAGACTCGTATCCCAACTTCCTGTGCACAAAGCACTGCCATCAGCAGCCAGACCCAGACAGCTCACACGAGTCTCGTGTGAGTTCTGGAGAGTTCCAAGATTTAAAACAACCTATTTTAAAAAAATATATGATAACATTACTTAAACTGATTCATGATCCATACATAAAAAATATGCTCATAAATATATCTAAAAATTCAGCTGCAAAAGTAGCAAAATCCTAATCATTTATTTCATTTTAAAGTTTCACTTGTGGGTATTAATATCATGCAAGTAAAAAAGAAAAAAACTTAGTTACCTCTGCCAATAGAGTATCCCATACAAAGCAATCACCGTTGGAGTAGCTAGCAAAAAGCAGGCGTCCTGATATAGAGAAAGCAATTGCAGTAACAGTAGGATTAAGGGTGCTGTTATCACCATTTTGCTGCTGCTGATGCGACTGGTACACCTGGAGCTGGTGTCCGGTTCTGATGTCAAAAAGCCTGCAAGTACCATCGTCTGAACCGGTGCCAAACCTATTTCCATCTGGGAAGAACTTTACTGAACTAACATCCCCTTCATGACCATAAAATGTTCTTACTGCTCGACTTGCAACACGTGTGTCCCAAAGACGTGCAGTTGCATCACAAGACCCTGAGACGAACATTCTTGAATTCGATCCATTGATAGACACACTAAAACAACCAGAAACAAAATACATTACCAATATTGTACAAGTTAACTGAGAAGCAAGAAAGGATAACTGGATAAGTATACAGTAAAAAATAAACAAACATGTGAAATGGTGGGTCAGGTTTGTTGAGTGTCTAAGATAAAAACGGGTAATTTTGGCATGGGTTGGGCTGTCCCATTATACGTTTTGTCAAAAAGCTTTAAGTTTTTTCTTATAAACTATTAGTGTGTCAAATATGATTACATACATTATATTGTTTCCCTAACAATCAATTATATTGAATAAATTGATTTAGGAGGTTTAATGCATTAGAAATACACTAGAAGGATAGGTTCAGACAAATTACCTTGAAACGTCTGCGGTATGCCCTGATTGAAACTCCCCTCCAAAAACAGATGTTCTTAATCCCGTAGTTATATCCCATAATACACAGGTTTGATCACCAGAACCAGTAATTAAGTGAGTATCATTGTCTGGAACGTATTGACAGGATGACACGTAACCCTTGTGTCCACTCAGTGTTCTTGATACTGGTAAATTACCATCGTTTTCAAGCGGTGTGCTGAGATTAAAAATGGAACAATTGCTATCAAGACCACCACATGCAACTGATTGCCCTTTTGGAGAAAAGGCACATGCCATAACCCAAGCACATGGCAGTTTAATGGCATGGGTTTTCTGACTTGTGAGAGCATTCCAAACTATTAGTCTTCCATCTTGAGATGCACTAACTATACGATTCTTTTCAGGAGTCCAGTCAAGTGAGTACACCTGAATTTAATTTTGATGTTGAGATTATTATATTCAAGGATAAGAGATAATCATATCAGAATACCAAAGAATAAGTAAATAAGAGGATGGTAAAATTCTTTGGTATAAGTAGAAGAAAAATGGTATAAATTGTCAAAGTAGTTCAAGCATAAAAATGGTTAAACATTGATTGGAAAAATAGATTACAACAAGTGGCCAGGGTCAATCTCCACACACTGATGAAAAGTTTAGATGATATATAGAGTAGAAAATGGAAAAAAAGAAGTCAAATCACTCCCTTCCTTGAAGCCCTTCACTTCTGTTGATTACTATTTGATTTAATGGATAACTGAAAACAATTTCAGAATGCAATCTTATGCTGCTTAGTTTACAGTATACAGGTCGGAATGGGATGAGCAGCATCACTAGCAATGGAAAATGGAATGAACCATTCGTTAAGGAATCTCGGTTCTCGTCAACCTATTTACTTACACATGAGCTTCAATGTTTGAAATAAACATCCTCCTCCTTATCTGAGAAGATGTTGATTCAATCTTCCGGTTTTAACCACCCACGTCAACCCATTTACTTACACATGCATGTCAACCCATTTACTTACGAAACAACGTATCCCTAGTCCCCTACCCACCCACATGAGAAATGTGAGTATGTGACAACTAATTTTAAATGCCTTAGAGATAATGTCCATATAGTGAACCCTCCTAATGGTAAAAAAATGACATTCAATAAGTTGCATCCTTACTACATTCCAAGAAAATTCAAGATGTGTCAAACTTTAGGTCCTAGTCTCCACGAAAAACAACCACCTTCACACGTATTACCTAACAGCAATCAACCCCAACATCCAAAACTGAGCAAATAAAAGAATAATCTAGTATAATACCATGGAGCCAACTACAGATTACATTGACAATTTAAACGCTAGCACCTAAGTCATCTTATAAATGTAACTGTCCCTGCTAATCACCAGACAGAAGAAAGCATTTACACAAATTTAAAGCGTCTTCAACTTAGCAACAGTTTTTAATCTTCATCACTCTCAGCTCCTCAGCTGACCATAGCCAAAAATAGGTCAACTGGACAATATCAAATGATCAAGGTTTCCAAACCATTTCCAATAACAAATCACCTAGGGTTCAGTTCTTTCACTTACAAATCCATTTTTGTTAGAGTTTTCCCCTATTGTCACCTTCTCTCTACCATCAACAACACAAGTATTGCAACATGTTACACACCAATCAAGATAACTCAATCCAAAAGACTAGTCCCGTGAGCAACTGAGTCATTTAGAATATAAACCTCACATTTGTTATCCCTAAGACCGACTCATACCTTGCAATGGTTTCGATTCGTAACATAACACATTAACACCAACCCAAAACAAACTACCAATTAACATAAAACTATCACCCTACCTTCCCAGTGTGCCCTTGCAAAATCCGACAACAAACCAGATCCGTCGGTCCAAAAGCCACCGGAGTCTTCCCCTGCGCTCTCGCATAACTCGCCACTGTCAAACACAATCACCAAAACCAAAACAGATCTAACTTCTAACTACATTCGTTATTCAAATCAAAATCAAAATCAAAATCAAAATCAAAATCAAAATCAAAATCAAAATCAAAATCAAAATCAGAATCAAAATTCAATACAAACGACTTCACACACCGTCTGTATCGAGAAGTTGAAGTCGTCTCTCCCTCAACCGTTCCTTAAGAGAGTTCAGAGTCTCCGTTGCAGCAATATGCCTCTCCTTTAGCTCTGCAACAGACATCTCTGCATCAAACTTTGAGCTTCAAGCTTCAATTTGAGCCCTAGTAGATCTTCATCACTTCGTGTTCACCTGCAACTTTGAGAACTGATGATTCGATGATGTTTACATGTGTTGTTATAGGTTTTGATAGAGGTTGATGATTGATGAGCAAATGAAAATGGAAAAGTTGCAGAAAGTTGTTGGTTGCAAATTGCGATTGACCAAAAGCCGCCGGGCCCACGCTGACGTGGCGTACAATACGAGATGGGGAGAGTAGGTGAGGATGTGAGGCGTGACATTTCATAGTCATTGTTTTTTTTTCTTTGGATAATTCTAGATTTGTGAGGCAATGACTCTTTGTAGAAACATTTAAATATGTTAGGTAGTAATTTAGGTGGTATAATCTAGGAGTAGTATATCTTATCTTTAAAAAAATATTCTAGACTTGTGATAATTAGTCATGCTTTGATAGTCTATTAGTGTTCATTATTCTTTTCTCCTATATATGTAAATGAATGTTTTATATTATTGGAACTAAATGAATGTTTTATATTATTGAAGATGGTTATTAGTAACTGTTAGTGAGTTTTTTTTATAAGGATTGTACTATGATTTTTTATATTTAAAGAAACATAGTATAACCTTCATAAAATTTTTAATAGTTTTGAAAGTTGTTGTGAGTGAATAAAAAAACAATATAATGATAAATGTATGAAAAATATTTTTCAATTAAAAAATAAAGAGAAATAATAATATTTAGTATTGGAAATCTTCAATTTTTTTATTGATAGAATACTCAACACATGAAAATCCATTGTCTACACAGTTCTGATTGTTATGAGTTGATAACGTTAGTTAATGTTATGAGTTGTCTATATAGTTTGTTAATGTCATGACAGATTTTTTAGTCTAACTAAAACGAAAATTTTAAAACTTTGTATTCATAGAGAATTTCATTCTCGTTCCCAGAAAAAAACATATCATTTCAAAAAAAGCCAATAAACCGAACCAAATAATAACATGTCACGCTTCAAAATATATTATAATAAAGCATTGTAATAGATACATATCTTTTTTTTTTAAAATGAAACTGTTAAACTGATGTGTACCCTCAATGTCATTATCTTATTTGGTTGTAAAAAATACGAAAAATAGAACACATTTACTAGTAGAATGATTTTTAGTCGCAAAAGTTTATATATAAAAAAGAGATAGACTTATAAGATGTTATTACAACATACGATAACATACGATAGGTATGGAAGATGACACCTTACCAGATTTTGTAATGGATTACAGCTCAACTTAAAACTTAAAAGCCAAAATTCAATTATCTCGAAGAGCAGCTTTCTTCTATTAAATAGAAATACAAAAGTTATATTACTACAACAATATTTAATCATTTTAACTAGTACGCATTCAATACATTTATAAGAAAAGAACCTCCAAATAAGGCCTTAATTAAGGCCTCATAAATTTAAAGTGCAAAAAAGTTCCATTGCCGGGAATCGAACCCGGGTCTCCTGGGTGAAAGCCAGATATCCTAACCGCTGGACGACAATGGATTTATGTTCATTGAGTACAACATCATTTACAAAACCAAAAGAATTTTGCAAACAGAAAATCAACCATTTTATATAACAAAACATTCAATCTGCCGATGGTGCAAAATGTACGATGAACTAAATATATTACAACAGACACTATTATAATGTTAAACACAATATTATCTTGGATAAATATGTTGCCAAAACTACATCCTTCAAGTTAAATAAAAAATCAATGATACATTAATACACTTATTTAACAGAGTTTAGTAACAATTTCTTCATTGAGAGGGTGGAACCAGAGCAAAACTCGCGACCAAGCATTTAACTTGGTCTTATTCATGATCACCCGTTGAATATCACGAATTCCCGAGGGTAAATCTCTCCTAAACACCGAAAACTTCATACTCCTCCCGGGTAAACACAACCGTTGTAACCTGCAATAATTAATATAAAATTTTAATAATAGAGGACAAAAAACTGAAATAAATTTCAAAATGCAAAAAACAACTTACTAGGATTATTAGATGTGAGTGTAGCTGTTTGAAGGAAGTCACAGTTCCATGGGTTCCTACCAGCAGTTTGATAAAGCAGGTTCATTGCATAAGCAGCATGTGCTGCTACTGTGTTAGGCTCGAAACAGGCGCCACCAGGTTGAAGTGGACCGCAGTCCAGACCTTGACTACACACGTAGTCTAGATTCGACTGCAGTTGTGCATCTGACACACCTGGTTTGGGCACACACCATCCTGACCCTTGGACCGGTGCTGGAGTTGTAGGAGTTGTTGGTGATGGTGTTGTAGGAGTTGTTGGTGATGGCGTTGCTGGTGTTGTAGGAGTTGTTGGTGATGTTGGTGTTGTGGGAGTCTAAATCATATGACATATTGACAATCACCCAAAGGGATATGTTACTACTATACCCGCGATATACATTAAAATTACACAGTTTTAAGAATTGAAGAAAATGCCTGATTTTATGATTAATGTCTACCTGACTATTCTTGGAAAGGCCAACGTCATAAGTCATAGATAGGTCAGGTTTAAAAAGCCCGAATGCTCTCTCAGAGCCCGGTCCAGGCTTCAAATTCTCGTCATAGAGTGCAAATATATAGGTATCAATGGATTTTCCAGGCATCAATGGTGTTCCCACCTTTGATCTTAGATGGTTGATCAAATTACCATTGTAGGCTTTGGCGTTCTCGATGCTGGGTCCTGGTTCATTCGGGTCACCTTTGTAAGCCCATCCTGTTTCTGCAACCACTATTTCAACATCCTTGAAGCCCATTGCATTAAGAGCAGATCTTACAGCATCCACCTGTGAGGTAAAAACTTTTAACACTAAATCAGGTATCTAGAAATAGTTTATTTATTTTTTTTCAACAACGTTTTCTAATTCACTCTTAAGAGAAGATTTTATTTGCCCAAAAACAATATAATAGTTAGTGCATACAATTTGTAAAGCAAATAATCATATACATAAAATAGAACATTAAAACTACAGGCGCTTACAACACAGAACCAATATGAAGCAGAAACTGTATGATTATAAACCCCACTGCCCCCTCAAGTCGATACAAGCTCTCCTCTAAACAGTCTTGGCCCGGTGTGTTAATTAAAAGACAAAAGGGCCATTATTTAGAACTTGGTAAGCTCAAACTAATGAATCTGTCCTTTATTCTGTCATCCCTACCTCCTTTAAACAATATTTACAGGATAATAAATTCAACTGATGCTAAGGCAATAATATATATAGATTTGTATCTTTGTTTTTCAGCTCATAACTCACAAATTGAGTTTGTAACAAATGATAACATGTTCACCAATGTTTATAATAGCTTGGACGGGTCATTTGTTCCATACTATAACTCTCTGTGTGATCACTCGATATGTGGTTGCTTAGGAAAAAAATTTAGATGGAAACTCATGCCCCTTTTACATTTGATGACATTTCTTAATCTCATCGTGTAGGATTACATGTTTTAGGTGTACTAGTGTTATAGTTTTAGGTTTCGGTTAATTTTATTTGAATAAATTATCATTATTTGACCTGTTTTGATAGATCTATTTTTTGACATATTTGAGCTGTTTTAATCATTATTTATTTTGCCCACAGTGACAAAAAGTAATGGATATGCAGCCTAGTATATAAGCACTTGTACGTAATATATATAAAGGAAATTAAGGGTAATATACACTTTCCAGATTGATCTAACCATTCTATATAATTTGTTTTCCAGTAAACAATGATATTTCTTGACCATATGCCGTTACACCATGTGGAAGCCTTGTCAGCATCTTAAAAAGTAGAGATGGAAATAGATGCTATTGTATGTTCATGGAACCTTATTCTTGCAATAAGATGCGTAAGTTTATTCACTATCTTTAATTTGAATTGTTAATTTTCTCCATCACTGAACAAAATTATGGTTCAATAACAAAGCAACTAAGCAAGTTTGACGAACGCATCGGATCAAGAAGCCAAGCCATTAAAGGGCCATAGAGAGCTTCTGTAACGGGGTCTGCGAGACATCAATGTGGAGAAGAGATTGCTGAGGCGGAGGAGAAATGGCTAAGGTGTGAGAGAGAGGCGACCTTCGTGAAGAAGAGAGGGAGGATTTCTTGGCTAGTTTAGGATAAAAATTTAATTATAGGTTTGGGTTCAAATGAGTGATATCATATCATTTGATGGTGACTATGATAGTGGAGCGCAAGAAAGAAACTATTATAACTATGTTTGATTGTGTAATGAAATATAAAACCTAAGTGAATGTTTCGCCTCAAATTTCTTTGGTTGTAGAATTTCAAATTATCTCTTTAGGTGGAATTTGAAATCACACAACATGTGAATTTTAGGTGAAACATTCTTTTGAGTTTTATATTTTATTACTCACTTAAACATAATTTTATTTGAAAATTATACTAGTTTCTCAATTTATTTCATTTCATTTCTTCTAACCAAACGCTCTCTTAGAGTGGCATTAAGATTGTTTATTTACTTTTTTGAAATGAAACTTAACATTATAGTATTTTAATGTAAAAGTATCTAAAGTTAATATAGCAAAATAACTCTTTTACAATATAAATGTGGGTGTGGTAATAGATGAGATTTTAAAAGATCCATAACTGATTAAAATACGTGTCTTGCTCTTTTATCCTCTAAAACCACTAAACGTGAATGAATAAAGTATATGAAAGATTTCAATCCCGAGTTAATGCACGTGCATTGTTTTTAACTTTTGAAGGGCAAGGTAGTGCAAACTGACCTGTGCATCGAACATGTTCATGTACTTGATACCGTTGCCCGAGTCGACTCGGCCCGAGTTGGGTTGGAAGAAACAAAACGCCAGCGTTTCGGGGCGTGTATCGCTCTGGTAAGCAAAGAATGGGTACGGGTTGATCATGAAAGGTGACCCATTTGCACTGTGGAACTTCAACAGCGATCTCATGGTGTCACTGAACCCGGAGTTAAAAACAGCCGATGAAGGTGGATCTGAGCTCCCCAACACTGCCATCGAGTGCACTGTCGATACCTTGATCTTCCCACCTAATGATGCTGCATATTTCATACATTATATTCAGTTTCTTTGTTATAAAACCCTTTAATCATCATTTTCAATTTTTATTGAATATATTTTTTACAATTTCTTGAACGAGAATATATGTTTTGGTAGAAAGCGTTAAACGGGTTATTGTTTAGGCTTTACACCTTAGGGTAAATAAGTTCAGATGATAAACGGGCTGATAGATTAATAACATGATTCACAAATGTGTTTAAACAGATTCGCCTTACTTAAAATGTTCATAAAGTGCATAACATGCTTAATTTATTGTATTTAATAGTTTAGCATGTGTAAATGACAAGCTTTTGACGAGTTTGAAAAATAATAATGTAGTTCTGGGTTTTATATAAATCCTAAATACGTGTTATAATTTGTAGCGATTTTTATTCTATCATGTTGTGTGTTTCTTAATAGTTTCTTAAGTGCGTTTAGTTAATCATGTCAATAATCATGTGAAACGTACATCTTATTAAACTGCTTATATGTTATCATGTTAAATGTATCATCCTTTGTCATTCATGTTCTTGAATTTAAAGTACAAGTCATCTCGACTTAAAAATATTACTACAAGCTTGAAATTTCCGTAGCTTAGAGTTTTCAAGTCGAGCTTATTTATATTTTCAACTAGACTCAAACTTACCATCATAAAATCACTTTCTTTTCATTTTTAAAATATTTTTTTCAACTTTCATTTTTTAAAATTTCTCCAAAAGAAACTATTTAACATAACCCGAAATTTAAAAACTATTATTCAAAAAAATTGTATTGATTAAAATATAAAGTAAAAGGAACGTAGAAAGATTTATTCTATCATGTTGTGTGTGTCTAATTTATTTGATAGATGTTTTGTCTTTTAAAATATAAGCACCGGGTTTAAATCCAGATAAAAAACAATAATATAATATAGAGTAATTTATAAGGATGATAAGTTTGCGGTTAGAAAAAAACCTGCATTGAGGGCATTTTGGACATTTTGCATAGCAGGCAGACAAAGAGGCACAAGACTCTGGTCTACAGCAGTCATGACTTCATTCCCCACCGTGATAACAATAATATTACTATCCGGATAAGCCAACACGTTCGAGTTAACCCACTGAGTCGCGAAACTCGGATCCGACGCCAACGCCGGAATATCCCCATTCGCCGCTCCGATCACGATTCCGATCCCCGTATTCGCTAACGCACGAATAACCGCAGCATCCGCTCCGTACATCCTCACTTTTCCGATCGCCGTCGACCGCAGCAGCTCCGCCGTTGCCTCCGGCGCCGGCAGATTATCCGCCACCACACCGTAGTTCACTCCGATGAACGACTCCGATCCTGAAACAACAATACATCGATCATAAAAGTGATTCGCCTTTATGAAATAGAGAAATGAAATCACAATTGACGTAACAATCACGCCAATTGTAGATCAATTGCTTCAATTGCTAGTGTTTTGAAATTAGGTTTTGATTGAACAAATAGGTATTCGATGGACTTACTTGCAAAGCTTGAAAACTGTAGTGAAAATATGAATAGAATGGATAGTGTTTGTAAGGAAGTTGCCAGTGGTGCCATTGATTTACTCTGTAACTGTGTGTGTGTGTGTGTGTGTGTGATTGAATGGTGATATGAAGAAGATGAAGTGTTGAAAGGGGAAATTGTAATTGAGTGTGGTGTTGAAGATAATATTGGGGGTGGGGGCCTGGGGTTGTTGGGTGTTTTGTGTTGTTTTGTCTTCTTCTTCTCCGGTGGGGTAGTGATAGACTTGAGCGGTGGTACTGGCGGAGGAAGATTAAGGCATTGGTACAGTTATCGGTACTGATGATGTTCAATGCATTTATTATTATTATTACTAGGTTATTAGTCTATGTATTACACATCTTATAAGTTATAAATGTATAATTCAAATATGTAAACAAAAATATTTAAACTTTATCATTTTTATTTTAAATCAATTATATAAAATAAGAATTTATAAGATTTAAAGGGTTAAATAATATTTGAGATAATTGATATTTTAGATTTAAAAACCTTAAAATGGTTGATGGTGATTGAGGTAGTTATAAAAATAAATAAACTTCACCATTGTCATATAAAAAATTAAAATAAAATAAAAATTTGAATTAAAAAATATAGCATGATTTGTGGAAAATTGTTAAAGAAGTTTAGGCAGGAAAGATTTTATGAGATGAAATCTGATAATGACATGTGTCATTACATGTAATCATTTATTAGTATAGATACTTAAACTCTATTATTTTTATTTTAAATCGATTATAGAAAATAAAGGTTTATGATCATAAGGTTTAAAGAGTTAAATAACTATAATATAAAAAAACAATCTAAAACAATTAACTATAATATAAAAAAAACACACTCACAAATATACATAGTGTGTGATGTAAATACTCTTAACTCAATTCCTATCAAGAAGTTTTCTATATAAAAGTTACTAGTACTAATATAAAAGGTAAGATTAATTATACTTGTATTACGATGTTATTCCAACGCTTATCATGATGTAACACTTTAGTTACCTAATACTGAAATCCATGTCTTGTTGACCAAATGAAATTAAATTGTTGTGTATTCTTATGAAATTGATGCGAGTTCAAGCAATAGATGGATTTTAAAAGTAGATCGTAGAGGTATGTGTGTGTTCACTATTAAATAAACCTAATAACATTTTGATTCCACCGACGACGTTTCACACTACCACACCACCCCTATGACCATGAACACGCCCATATGCAATTACCACATTTCACTAGTTTTGTCGCATCATATATCTCTTTCTTCAACGATCTTCGTGGGTATTTTTCGCCCATCACCTCTATAAATGCCATTTCCGCTTATTATTCCATCCTCATCCTTGTCACAACCTCATGTCTGAGCAAACATAGCCGTTGACGAGAACGTTACAAAGAATATAATATTTGATTTAACCATCCCCTCAATTGCATGGAAATAAGAATGTAACATGGGATAAGTAGGAAATGATATCATTATTTCCTCTAAAATAATAAAAAGTTACTTTTTAAAACCACTTACAACACGTGTGTTGAGTGTAGGACTCTTCATGTGCGTAAAAGACACTAAAATTTCATCAAGATTTGTAGGATAATCAAGGCAAAAGACTCACATTCAATTGGCAAATCTCACAAAACTTGTACACATTCTATGAGGTTACCGTAAACCTCCCCAACCAGAAGGTGAAATGTGTGGGACTTGATGATATCTCCACTAATGTGGATGTATTTCGTGGTCAACCTTGTAATATCCACACTTGAGGACACCCAAAAATAACTAACCATACTTATATAATCCGTCACATTATTTCGATTGATATGTTTCCACAATTCACCAAATGAACATCTAACTACACTATAAAAAACTAAAATAAACATTAACTCGTCTGAAAATCTGCTAGTTTAGCCAGAGTTCTGTTGAGACAACCAAATGTTCTTTTCGGCTACAATTAAGCCGGGTTCAACCATACTAGCCATGACATGCATCATGTTGTAAACTAATTGGAATTACACAAGATTGATCAAACAATAAGAAGTTCGTGTATGATTGTATTGAAAGAATCAGATACGATTACAAAGAAAACTTCATTCATCAATAAACCCTAATCCTCTATTTATCCCCCAAATTGGACCGTTAACAACCGTTAACAAGTTTACCCAATTGATACATTACACCCTTCAACTATTGTCACTAATACAAATACAAACAGGAAGCAACAAGTTACAAAAATAACCCTTAAACTTGCAGACATTGACCTTTAACCCCACACATCAACTACTCGTTAATTTTACATGATACCAAATCAATGATTTAGTCAGCTAGATAGTAACCGAGCTTAGCCGGAACACGTGTCAACTCCTCGTTAATTACACCTGAACAATACATTATATCAAAACACCGACAAACTTCAACTTATATTTCCTTAACTATTAGTTGATTTTGTTTGGAAACATGTCGAATCAAATATAATATGTTTCATTGGACGATATAAGCTCAAGTTACTTTACATTTCGATGTAAGTTAGTTCGGAAACGAGTCGGTGCGATTGTAAGCCATGCTTTATCACACCGCATACGGTGTCGTTGGATATTTTTTTATATTCGCTTTGAGTTGATCTACATTGCGATATAAATTTTATTTAAAAAAGTTGGGTCAAACACATTAAGTTTCCATTCAACGGTATAAATTCAAATTACACTACATTTTGAAGTAAATTTAGTAGGGAAACGATCCGGATGCCCGGGTCAATTGTACTATATGGTTTATCACGCCATGTCCAATTTTACTGCAACGCGCAATGCATAAAATACTAGCTCTACTTATTGGCTACAAATGGTTTTTGTTGTATTATTAAGCAATTGACTCATTCCTAAAAATTAACCTAAAAACTGATATTATTTGACATGTTATTCCTAAAAATTAACCATAATATGCTCATGTTAAATTAAAAATATAAATTAGAAGTATAAATTAGATAGTTTGAAAAATGAAAAAATTAAACTAGAACTCCATATTTTTTAATTCCCTTTGGTTCGGAATGGCTTTGTCGTCATCATTCGTTCTCACGTAAAGGTTTCGTCAAATCTCATGTTTGATTGTAATGATGTAAAATTAAACATAGGATTCAACGAAAAGAGGTACATAAAAAAGTTTGAATTTGTTTTAAGAAAATCTCACAAATCAAAACATGAGTTTTCACAATCAAACATGTTTAAAAAATGTTTTGTGAAATCTCATGTTTGATTGGAATGATGTAAAATTAAACATTGGATTTCACGAAAAGAGGTTCCATGAAAAGGTTTGATTTTGTTTAAGAAAATCTCACAAATCAAAACATGAGATTTCACAATCAAACATGTTTAAAATTTTTTTCGTGAAATCCCATTTTTGATTGGCACCTTATGAAATTTGTAAATCTCACAAATCAAACATGTTAAAAAGTAATATCCTAACAAAGAACACCACTTGATTCATTGCTTTCACTGGTCATACTGCTGTCAGTAAGGGTTATCTTACATAAAATGGAGTATGAATCTGTGATTATGTTAAAAGAAATATGTGTGAATCCTTTAGACTACATAGTTTGTATATTAGGTGTCATGTTCTTTGGTTTTGAGATGTTTGCATCAATTTGCTATAGATTTTGAAGTTCATTTGTTTCAACATTTAGTCACCTGGATCAATTTGCTATGTTTCAACCTTTTGATAAGATTTTATAGGGTGCAAACATGTTTTTTGCATCCATTATACTATTCTAGGCCTACTCCAACTACCATAACTAAAAGAGCTTAGGGTGGTGGGGGTGCTATCTTCGTGAAGATGCGGTGGGGGTTGGCGCGCGTGGCAACACTGCTGCCGGTTCCCCACGCCGCAACTTTTGTCCACCGCACGACGAGTTCACGCCAAGCCACACCACCAAGTTTGTACGCAGGGACACTTCCCCAATTCTCACGATCAACCCCTTTCTCCTTCACAAATCGTCCTTGTGGACGAACTTTAGTCTTGGAAAACCACCTCTTCTCTCCTCAACCTCAGTCTGCGGGCTCTCGATTGTTGATGCTTTTAATGGTTGCGGTAGAGGTGTTAAAACAGTTTACACATAGAACTATAGAAGCACCATAAATCTATAGCTTCATAAACTTGTTTTATGTGATGGGGGAATTAATGAAGATCGGCAGCATTCAGAAGCTAGAAACTTGCAAACTTTGATGAATAGGGGCCTCTTATCAGATATTCATTCAGTTTCAAAGTAGAATTAGAAGCACTCTTTCTAAACGAGTCATATTCAGCTACACGATTTTAAGGTGTGTACATATTATGGTTGATATCTTTGTTACAAATAAATATACGGCCCACAATTTATAAACTATTTAATTCACCCATTTGAAACCCATCTAGCTTATATCATGCTTTTAAAGACTTGAAGTACATGTTTGGAAACACCAACAAAGGGTGAATTTGATAATACATTATGTCATGATGATTGTGATTTGTGAATACATATGTTTCTGATAGATACACAAAACAAATTTAACTGTTGATCCTAGTTACTTCTGCAAAATGACAGCAACTCCTTATCATTCTCAAACATCTCCATATGTTTTTCTTCTAGCGTCACAAACGCTTCAATACCATCACCATCAGGTGTATCCATCAGCACAAAACCACTTTTACCGCGCGATCTAGTCGCAAGAGTTACACCCATCGGCTTTCCCCACCCGAAGTCCAGTTCGCTAAAGGGGAACCCACAAAAACTCGAACAAAAATACGACCCCTCGCCAACATTCTCCAACTCTTTATTTTGCACTTTCACCTTCAACAATTTAGAGCGCTCAACGAGCTGTTGCACACTATGCACTCCTCCAAACTGCAACTTCTGATTCTTGATCTCAGCAACCACATTACTCAAAGAAGTCTCATTCCTATGCCTTGTGGGCACCATCATAAGTGACACAAAGTTCCCCATGGTAGTTTGCGACAACTTTTCGACAAACTTATCGCGCATATTAACCATAAAGAACAAATAAGACGGCCTAAAACAACCTTCTTTCGTCGCAGCTGCTGTCACCGCGGTTTTATACAGCAGAGATGTCAATACTTCAACTCGTGTAGGAGTGTTTACAACAGACCCACCTGCCTCTAACATGATCTTATTCTTAAGTTCACTTAATCTTGCATTAGGAAACACAAGTCTCCTTGCGGATACCGATCGAGCCACATCGCAACCGCCCGTACGAGGCTCGGGCTGATTCGAGTCGCTACGCGGGTAGTTGACGAACCGAGGGTCCAGTGCCAGCACCTGTGGGTGATCAACCGAGCCATACCGAGCCACACAAGCCCAATGGCTTAAAAGGGAACCCAAACTACAAGCATCCCCAATCAAATGCGACATTGTAACCCCCACCCCCACACCACCACATTCAAACCGATTGAATTGAACCCGAACCACATCCGACCCACATTTCGGTCTCGAGTGAACAACCCCATCAGCAAAAAGCTGATCCAGAGGTTCATCTTCTCCGGTCAAACGTCGGAAATCCTCCAATCTTCCGTCGTTAATGGCGTCAACAAACACGACCCCTTCATCGTTACAATCAACGTACGATGTTGTCGATAAACTGCCGGCGAAAGGGTAGTGTCGCGTGAGGCTTTGCGACAGTGATTTCTTCAAGATGGTGGATTTCTGATCGGGGGTTAAGCTGCAATCGGCGTTTTGTGGGTAGAAGATGATCAGTGGGATGTTGTTCTTTGGGTTGAGGAGATCGAGATCGGAGAGATTGTATGTGCGGAGGTGAGATGGGGTTGGAGATGAGGGTTTGATTGATTCTCGAGAGATTATTGTGTGAAGTTGTCGTCGTGTGAGTGATTTCAGGAGTTTTCCGATCATCATTGTGGGATAATGATGATGGATTTCTGGCGATGGTTTGATTTACATGTATGATAAACAGCTATTGATGGGATCTGGGTAGGTGTAGTTTATTAAAAGGAAGATCAAGTTGTGTGATTATGTTTACATAATATATATAATATGTATTTGATCTTTGACTTGAAGAAAAGAATTAAGTGTTAGGAGGCTCCTCAATCATTGAAAATAAAATACTTGGTCAAATGTTTAAGTTATGTTTTACATTTTACCATTTGAGTTAACACTCAAGTTTGGTTTTACTTTTAGGTTAAATAAAAATAATCATTTATTTGTGAAGATTATAAACATCAATTTATTTTTAAAAGTTTTATAGTTTTAATTTTAATTTAAAGTTTTGATAGTTGTTTTAACTTAAATCCAAAATAATGAAAATTTTAAATCGAAACTGAAAAAACTTATAAAAAATTTACCAAATTAAACATTTGACCAAACAAAATTACCAAAATAACCATTAACCAAATAAAATACAAAAAATGACCATTCAGTTTGACCCTTCGCCAAGGGCGAGAAAACCCCATATTCTCTCGCCCACGTGTCCTCGCCCACGTGTAACTATCTCGCCCACGTGGAAAATAGGTAAAAAATATATGGTCAGCCATGTCAGCGAGGGGTACAACAAACGAGGCGAGGGATTTGACCCACCCCTCGCCTAGTCAGCGAGGGGCACAACACACGAGGCGAGGGGTACATTTATCGAGGTGAGGGATGTGACATACCCCTCGCCGAGTCAGCGAAGGTCCTTCAACCGAGGCGAGGGATTTGACCCTTCCCTCGCCCACGTCAGCAAGGATGTGCCACATTAGCGAGGTTTCCTTTTTTTCATAAAAATCATTATTTTTTTCGTTTTCATAATCACATTTTTACTTAACATCACTATAACTCTCGTCATCCACATGAATATTGTTTAAATTAGAAATAAACTTTTTAGTGACGAATAACGTAAAAATTTCGTTTTGACCATTAAAAACAACATTAATAAAATATAGTAAATCTTTATTATCAGAAAATATCGATAAAATAAGTATACGTAGACATTTTATACGATAATCGTATATAACTTTGAATTCTCAGTTTTGAAGAAATCATATACTTTAATTCATCAAACGGTATATTAGTAGATAAACTAAGAACATGTCTAACACATTTATCTTTTAATGACAGATATTCTTCGATACCGTTTACAAAATGTCATTTACCACCACTGCATAGTATATTAACTGATATTTTTAAAAATTTTAAAGAATTTTAAGAAAAAGGTTTTGAGAGAATGTAAGATTTGTTAAGGGTTAATATGTATTATATAGGGGAAAATAAAATTAGATTAAATTTCAAGTATTAAAAAACAATAAATATTAAAATATCTATAAATATTAAAAATATCTTGATTTTTAAAAAAATGGGCGAGGAGGTGCATTTTGGTAATTTCGGGCGAGGGAAACTCATAATCTCTTGCCACGTGGGCGAGGGAATTGTTAACACATATCATCAATTGGCGAGGGATGCCACGTGGGCGAGGGATTATGGTTTTCCCTCGCCAAATCAGCGAGGGATTCCACTATTCCCTCGTCACGTCAGCTATGGATGCCACGTGGCACATACCAATTGGTTTACTTTTAAAAAAAAGTTCAATTTTGACAGCTTATTTTTGTAATTTACTTTGGTCAAATGTTTAATTTGGTAATTTTCTCGTTCTGACGATAGTTTGATTTAGATGTATGATAAACAGCTATTGATGGGATCTGGGTAGGTGTAGTTTATTAAAAGGAAGATCACCTAAGTTGTGTGATTATGTTTACATAATATATATAATATGTATTTGATCTTTGACTTGAAGAAAAGAATTAAGTGTTAGGAGGCTCATCAATCATTGAAAATAAAATACTTGGTCAAATGTTTAAGTTATGTTTTACATTTTACCATTTGAGTTAACACTCAAGTTTGGTTTTACTTTTAAAATAATCATCTTTAAATATTATAAACATCAATTTATTTTTAAAAGTTTTATAGTTTTAATTTTAATTTAAAGTTTTGGTAGTTGTTTTAACTTAAATTCAAAATAATGAAAATTTTAAATCGAAATTGAAAAAAATTATAAAAAATTTAAAGGTAATTGATGTTTTTAATATTTTAAAGGAAATTATTACTTTTATCAAATCTTAGGAAGTTAAATTTAATTAACCCTTTACATCTTGATATATTTTATTGTTTTAAGAGTAAATTACTATTTACATCCCTAAGTTTATCAAAATTAACAACTTGAATCATCGAATTTTTTATATTCGCAATTTACCCCATGATGTTTTTAAATCCTCAAAGTAACATTATTCATTTGACAACGGTTTATTCACCCACGTTGTTTTGTAAATGTGTTGTGTAGATATGTTAATATGTTTAACTTGTTTAGACATTACTTAAGTGTGTGGTTAACTTTATGTGGTTTTTAACTTCGTAAGAGTGTGGTGTTAATCACTTACAACCTAAATCTATTTACTTTAAAAAGTAACATGTTTAACTTTTTATGGAGCTATGTCTTGTTAATTGTTGAGGTGTAGAAGTATTTCATACACGAATGGTGATGTGACTTGAGTATTTCGTGGAGCAACACACACCCAACCATTACCACCTATGCAAATCTAACCGTTTAAACTCACTCTAGCTACGTTTGAATACTTGTATTTTCTTATCAGCTGCTATTCGGACCTTATTTTCTGAAACTCACCTTTAAATTATCACAATATTACTTCAATCTTTCTTTGGCATCACATCATAGACATATCTTAAGCCAAGCATGTCAACACAATATTGGAATATTCGCCGAGTATGAGCTGTGCTTTCGTTACTCGAGAGCAACTTAGAAAAGAATCGAGGTTATTCTTCATATATTTACATATAAAAAATTAAGAATATAATACTATATATCATATAGTACCATATTACTTATATTAACACTAAATGGATTTATGTAGTCACTTAATCTTGACCCCTAGCACTTGGGTCCCCTAGACCACCATACTAAACCTTGGCGGCATGTAACACACGTATATCACACGTAATCTTTTTGTGTAACATAGAATATGATACTTGTATTTTTATTTGCAATCGAGTAACACATATTATTATTATTATTAACTCTGGTAGCGGTCAATGTCGGTGTAACTCGTTGTCTGTATGACTGTATGAGTATGACAAAATAAACTTTACTTGCTTTGATGATTGTTGTTCAAAAAAATGCTTAGATAATTTTTATTATTTACAATAAATAATTATAGAAAATAGAATAAGTCATCTATAATATTTATTATGTCAATATATATTTTGTCACTACAGCTGAGAATCATGTATCAAAAGCTATCTAGAAATTTTAATAGTGTGTACTCCACGTGTAATTTGTTAGTTAAATCCTAGAATGCATATATTAATAATAACTATTACTATTTTTTGCCGTCTTAAGTATTGTGATGCAGTATTTCTTGGAGTACTTAGAACACGTTAAATGTTTTAATAGCATATCATGCTAGTATATCCTATATACTTGACTTTAACTCTTACCACAAGTTTCTCGAATTGCATGACAATTTGTTAAACGAAGTTATGCCTTTTCTTTTGGATTGAATTCTTGAAATATTAGGCGTTAGTTGAGAATGTTAATTTGTTGAGTTTTTATTAGGTCTGTTTGTTAAATGTATTTGACTAATTCTTTTGGGTTTAGTTTGATTCATAGAAATTATTTACAAACCCTAATTTGATGTTGAAGTTTTTATGTAATATGTTAAATAAATTATTTGGGATTTTATAAAATTTCAATGGTAGGGTTATCGTACGAACCATTTTTTTTGTAAAAACTCTAGGAGCTAATATAGTCATATATTTTTTTCAACATGCAAATCACATGTCATTTTCTTCATTTTTTAAAACATTCATAATTTTTTACGACATCATTTTTTCAAAAAATATTTTACCATAAAATTCAGTATTTTTTTATTTTTCCAACCCCTACCATATTGATATACTTTTTAAAAAAAAATCGTACACTCGTTATTTACATATGTGTAAATCTGGTTATACACATGTGTAATACTGGATTTACACATGTGTAAAACGAATCTAGTAAAAAACGAGAATTTTTTTATTTTTTATAACTTTTTTAAAAAAAATTATGAAAAAGGAAAACCAGGGGAACATTTTTGTGTTTTTATTTTTTTTATTTTTATGTTATTTTTCATTTTATAACTTTTTTATTTTGTATTTGTTAATAACCATTTTGTCATTAAAAACTAATGATTGAGATTATCACAAAAAAAAGTGAGTTCGCATATGATCTTTCCCCTATAAAATTCAATTAGGTTCAAACTTGAGTGTTCTTACACAACCAATCATGAACCCCCTCCACTATCCGATTTTAATGAAATCCTATATATCTTGGGAAAGCACAAAGGTCTCTTTACCTTCGAGCCTAAATAGGGTTAACCCGAATTATGATCGTCTCATAACACAATGTTGTAATTATCTTGACCATTTTAACAAATAATTTTTTTGTGAGGGGTCTTAAATGGAGTACTGTGTAGCATTTTTAAACCTCATGATGAAAGTAATGTATTTTTTCGTCAAATCCTCTAAAAACATTGCAAATAACTCTATTAGTCCGTTGAAACCATCTCGTGTTTCTTGTTTTTTTCCATGCGACAAAAAAGTTTTTCTCATTTTCTCAAGTCTCTCCTAGTTTTTCTTCGTTTCGCATGGTGTCATCCCGGTTTTTATTCATTTTATATAGTGTCGTCCTAGTTTTTTTATTTTCCCATTACCCCCTTTTATACAAGAGAAAAAGTTTCAAAAGCTTGATGGTGTATCGTTGAAACTCGGTAAAAATTCATTGGGTTAAAGTATCTCGAGACCTGAGGTCGCGGCGTTCCCAACCGGCCCCGATTTTCCCCCGGAATTTACCACACTAAGCTCGGTGCCATTTCGTGTGGCCTTGTGACTTGATTCTACTCCGTTTGTTGGTGCATCTTGATCGTATCTAATACTTTTGGGTTTAATTTGATTCATAGAAATTATTTACAAACCCTTGAATTTGATGTTGAAGTTTTAATGTAATATTTCAAAAAACTAGAGTTAATTACGCAAATGGTCCCTGTGTTTTATTGAAAATAACAGGTTTGGGTACTAAGAATTTTTTGTTACATGTTTTGGTATCTTGTTTTCAATTTGTAACGAGTTAAGTTATTAACACTAACGGAAGTTAACTTTTCCATTAAACCTAAGGTCATTTTTGTCTTTTTACTTTACATGGACTATTAATGTACATAAAGGGACTATTTATGTCATTTAGTATATATAAGGGTTTGCTTGTGCATTTAATATACATATGCATACATATATATTAAATTACCAAAGCTTTTCAGAACAATTTCTTCACCACCACCGCCAACCCCCCACCGTCGGCCACCACTTGCCACCACCACCAACAGCCCCCACTGTCAGCCACCACCACCAACATCCCTGACTGTCGACCAACACCCCCTTACATCGTCCTCACCACCACCATTTTCTTCAATTTTTTAAATAAAACAATACCATCTTTATCTTCACATCATCACAACCATCTTAAATCCAGCAATGCTTCATCTCCACTGAATTACTACATGTACATACAATCCCCAAAACCAAGAATCCCCAATTCGATTTTGGGGTTTTGAGAAAAAGTTGAGGTAGTGGGAACTGACAACGTGGTTGGAACCGATTGTGGTGGTTTTGTCGGCCGGGCGTGGTCAAACACAATGGTTGTGATGGTGAGCGATGGTGGTGGTGTGTGGGGTTGGTCTTTTTAAGTTATAGATAATTACCCAAATGGTCCATGAATAGAAGAGAATGCCAACCAGGGATATAAAAGTCATTTTATTTTAATTTAACAAAAACAAACGTATGTTAGTCTTAATACTCATTCTCGTGACAAAAATGAAAACATAATACCTCAACTTGTTAGTGTGAATCCAAGGATCGTAGTCAGGAATTATCAGCGTTAGTTGATGTCAAATCAACGTTTGCGGAATCAACGTTGGCTTGGTTTAATTGTTCGTATTCAAATTTTAATATCAATAAATATTCAAGAACGCGATTGATGAAACACAACTAATGATCTGTTTAAATCAGCTGTATTTCATTAAAGCAAGTTAATGATTACAAATAACTAATCAATAATATTGAAAATTATGTTGAATGATGTGACGTCTGCTAGGGTTTGATTGTGTGATGTTTTTCTGTTATGGAATCTTCGTATTGCTATTGTCGTCCATTGATTCGAAACCTAGGATCCATATATATGACAATGATATTTCTATTAAGGAAACACCGGATCTCTTAGGATTTGCATAACTGACTTGCTGACTTGTTGACTTGTAACACTTGTATTGTTTAAATACAAGTGTTTGGACTCCGCAGGAGTATTGTCTTCCGTAGTTGATTGTTCTTCCGCAACAATTGTTCTTCCGCAGGAATCTTGTTCTTCCGAAGCAAACTGGTTCTTTCGCAGGAATTGTTCTTCCGTAGGAATCTTGTTCTTCTGAAGCAAACTTGTTCTTCCGAAGCAATTGTTCTTCCGCAGGAATCTTCACTTGGAATTCTCACTTCACTCCAGTTGATGGTTCATCCGCAGATGATCTTCGGATGTTTGTTACTTGTAAGAAACATATCTACGGAAGAACAAAATGTTTATCCGTAGATGTTTCTTACACTTAGTCAATTTCTGAAATTGACTAAGTATAGTATTTGTACGTGCAAACATACATAAATCAACACACATATATATATGGGTTAACCTATACATTTAATGCATACAAAATAATGAATAACAACCATTCATTAAAGATATTATTTCAAGTACTAAGCCTATACAAAATGGACTAGATATACTGATCCTAGACCTAACAATACCCCCTTAGGCTTAAACACTTGTAATAAGCTCTTCAATAGTGAAAGTTCTTTCAATCTTGACACCATTCTTTTGTTGAAGTAAGATACTGCATCCTTTTGATCATCATACTTGTATTTGATCTCCATTCTACATATCTTTTTAAGAGTGTCAAAGCTCAACCCCAGAATGTCTTCTTCTGTAGTCAAAGTTTCCACCACACATTGGTTATTGTCTATTTCCAGCTCATCTTCTTCCAAGATTCTCAGTTCTGAAACATCTTTAATGTTAGCTCCTTTCAGCATCCCATCATTATACATTCTTCTCTTGTATGCTTTGGCATTCAGCTTATCCACAACTTGAATCATGTGCACATATAGACATAAGTCATTCTAAGCCCTTTCATCAGTTAGCTTTAGAAAGAATTTGTCATGAAGGTATGAAGTATAACTAGGGTGGAGCAGTTTGATCTCTACTGGGTCAAAAATTCTAATCTTCTCAGCCTTCTTTCTTTCAACATTCCTCAGTAGCACCAGCTCTTTTGTTTTCTCAACATAACTCCATTCTGTTATGGGATATGTGTATTGATTTCCTTTGAAGCTTTTGATAGATGCTGTATTTCCATGGCTATATCCAACCCTTTTTAACATTTCCTCATCAACAAATGAAGAGGGCTTTGTTGTTCTTTTGATTCTTTAAATTCTCTTTCTATGATCATCATCATCTCTCTTGGCTTCTTTGAGCACATCATCTATGAATTTTGTCTTTAATTTTCCCACGAACACAGAGAAATCTCTTCCCCTTTATTGAATTGGATAGTTAGACATTATTAGACTTTGTAGATCCTTGATGTCTCTCTCATGAAGCCTCAGCAATGCTTCTATATCATGGAAATACTGAATTCTTCCGGAGGTTCTTTTGATAATTGCACAATCCCAGTCTGGATCATATTTCCAGGCCATAATCCTATTTTCTTCCACAGAACTAGGAGTTGTGATGTGACCATATAGCTCTATCAGTGTTGATTTCTGTTCAGTGATTTCTTTAACAGTTGTCCCCAATGGCCGCACTTTGCCAGGTATGACTGTTTTTGGTTCTCTAATCAGTTTGTCTTTGCCATTGTGCTGATCTTTGGATTCAACAGTTACAATATCAGCAGAAAGTTTGCTTTGGTGCTCATAGGTTGGATTTGGAGCTTCAGTTTTGAACCTTACTCCTGTGTCAAGCTTAACAGACATAACATGTTCCATCATTTTTCTCAGTTCACCAACATTTCTTCCTTTGAGCTCATGTGCCTTGTAGTTGTGACCATGTAGCCAACATACCATATTGTATTTGCTGAGTTTTGCTGTGTCACAGTGGCCTAGGTCTTTCTTTATTTTTAGATGGCTTGAAATGTTGTGAATGCCTCATAATCACAATTAGGAATCATAAATCTCACAAGCTCAAACTC
>BJCM01207378.1:0-10345 GCA_018326385.1 Flaveria bidentis
AACCGCCCATACACACACATACTCTGCCAAATTGTTGATCGTTGTGATTACTCCCATTTGTGATACTAAATGATTTTCTACTCATCTACAGGTACTTTGCAACTGAAAACGGCCTAAATGATTGGATTAATCAAACCCTAAATGACCTAAAATGTTTAGATCAATAACCAGAACAATACCCTAAAAATAGACCACTTAAATGGACATAAAAGTTGATTTAAAGGACATTAAGTGCTATTTCGAGTTCCTGTGAATCTAATGAGTCTAAGCACGAAGTCTAATATAAAGTTTTGACAAAGATTTAGAGTTAGAGTGTCGAACAGAGCAAGATGCGAATATACACCCCATATGAACCTCAGTCGCACGATTGATCCCAGTGCACGATTCAATCGCACGAGTGAATCAATCGGTGACTCAGTCGCACGACTGACTCAACCGCATGGCTTAGCATATGACTAAGTTCAGTTGCAGGCTCAATCGCATGACTGAACTCAGCCGCAGGCTCAATCGCATGACTGAACTCGGTCGTATGGTTCAATCACACGACTGAACCAGTTTGATAAAAAAGGTTTAAGTTCCAACTGTCATCTATTATGCATAAATCTAATATATATGTTTCTTGTGTTGCAGCAATATGACTGATAGATGGACAATGAGCACCAAGCACAACATTTGTGCACATCTCGATACTACTTCCCAGAACGCCTCTAAGTTTACAGGGATTATTGCTTTCCTATGTAGATCGAGGATATACAAGGCCATCTCTGCTCCATGCACACCATACAGGTCTATACAGCATGCCTTCAAGGCAGGTGCCTCAGTTGACCGGCCGGTGGAGCCTCACTGTACCCGGAGTTCTATCTTCGGACAAGACATTAAGATCCGTGAAGAAGACCTAAGGGGAGTCCTAGATTTGGGGGAAGACGGAGCACATCCAACTAAGTTGCATCCATTGACTGTGCGTGGTTGCTTTCTGAGGATCAAGTACGCCGGAGACATCAATGCCCGCATACTAAACAAGAGCAATATGTGCCCACAATTCAAATACTTGGCACATGTGATCTTTTAGTGTATTTCCTCGAGGCGAGGAGGATTTGATGAAATGTCGGACCAAATCCAGAATGCATACGTTGCACTGGTACTGAACCACCCGTTCAGTTTTTCTCGCATGCTCTTCTCTTATCTAATCGAGAACTTTGAAGCTAAAAGCAAGGAAGGATTTTTTAGGTATCCACATTTCTTACAGATGATCATAGATGAGAAGCTTCCTATGCTGCCAAAAGAGAGAGATGATGCAGTGGTGCTTGAGGTTATGGATGATACCACCTTAGGTGGGATGAAAGTATACCTAGGGAAGCAAGTGAAGCCCTCGGTCAGGAGATTGTTTGGGCATCTGGCCAATGAAGATTATGTGGCGCCTGCTCGCAAGAAATGGCATCACGATGATAGTGATTATGATGTTGAGCCTATTGTGGTACCCACCGATGAAGACGACGATGATGATGACAATCAGGATGACAGTCAATGTGGTGGAGATACTAGTTCCAGTCAATCAAGGGCCACTAACACTTCTATTATGTCTCCACCATCTCCACATGGTACTTCGTCCGCTCCAGGTGGATCTGAGCTTGTGGTTGTCCACCCTGACTTTGTTAGATGAAGAAGAAGCGTCAGATGATGAGCCTCTTGTTAGGGATGTTGGTAGCCGGGATGTGGCTTCAAAGAATGGGAAAAAAGCGGTTGGTGGACGCCTAGCCGGTACTACAAGTGATAATCCTGATGTCACTGATCCCACTTACACACCTGACCAGCCTATCAGCTTAGGCGGAGCTCCTATTGCCAAAGGTTCAAGGAAGAAAAGGATGGCCAAACCCCTCAACAAAAAGAGTAAAAGACCAAGGTTCACATTGATCATATCTTCCACCACCACTACCACAACCACAGCCACTACCACCACTACCACTGCCACTACCACCACAACATCCACTCCCACCATTACAGCCACTGATACTCCCTCCACCACTCATACACCTACCTCCACCTCACCCACAATACCCAACACAATTCCACCACAATCCACTCCCATTCCTCCTCCCATCTTCACCAAATCCACCACCACAACCACCATTCAACAAGCCGGTACATCCACCCAATCCCCAATGACACATGGTTCCACTCTATCCACTATCGGGTTAGAAGAATAGCTGGCAAGCCTAAACCATATCGTACTAAAGTTGATCGTAACTGATGATCTGATAGCTACTCAGATAAACCAGCTAATGGCGGTAAATGTAGCTCAAGTCAAGCAAATAGCTCAGCTCAGTGAGAAGAATGCACTTTATGAGAGAGCTTTAAGCCGAGCTCAACATGCATTAAAGAGTCAAAACGAGTTGGTGATGGAATCGGTGAAAAGGATTGAAGGAGTGGAGAAAAAGAACAAGAAGATTATGCTAAGGCTGAAGGGATCTAACGGTGAGCCCCTAAAGATTAAAGATGGTGATGATGATGGTGATGATGTGGATGATGATGATGATGAGCTTACAAATGATGAAGAAAAAGTAGATGATGATAAGGAAGCGGGATCGAGTGGGAAGGGAAAAAAGGATGATAAACATGATGATGATGATGATGAGCAAGAAGGTGATGCTGCTGCATCAGCCTCAACTCAAATAGCTCAAGAGAGGCACTCCAAAAGAGCCTCGTCCTCTACAACTCCAGCTGAGGAGACTCATGATCAGGGCAAAGACAAAGCTCCACAAGCCAATGATTATGATGTTCTTTCCCTTCAACAAGTCAAGACACAGCTAACTATGATTCTTGACTTGCAAGGGATCGTCAAAAGGTTAGTGAGCTACACTCCCAAAGAAGGAGAAATCATACATGATCTGACCGACAAGCAACTAGCTGACATGTTCAGACTAAATCCAGATGAACTGATCAAAGATGCTCCCGAAGTTGATGTTCTAAGTGATGAGGAGCTATAGGATGTCGATGTAATAGAGATTGAAGATGTGACAGCTAAACACTATCCTGAGTACACTGACCCTGAGGGTAATGTTATCCCCAGGAGAGAGATGAAAGTCAAGATGGAGAAAGAAAAGGAGAGAGATGAAAGTCAAGCCCAAGCTTCTGATGTGAATGTTGATCTTAAGAAAGCTGAATGGGCTACTTGTTTTGCTGAAATGAAAGCTTAGTGCACACCTCTAAAGCAAATTGCCTACACCAAACTGTACAAAGTCAAGAAACATTAGAAAGTGTCTGGCAAAATCATCGTGTGGGCTTACTTTGAAGACTTAAATGTTTATGCTGTAAAAAGAGAGAAGGGGATTGAGTACTTCAGATATCCACATGATCTGAAGACTCTTCCTGGTTTTGAGCTTAATAGATTGGCTAATTTAGATCTATTGTATGCCAACCCGAGGAAGATATCGGGATGGTTTGAGAAAGCTCTGAAGAAAGAATACCACACCAGATGGGTCAACTTTAAGCCTCAACAACCTAAATGTTTTATTCATAAGACTGAAGTTGATCCTATCTTTGGAAGACCTAAGGTAGTGCTGAAGTGGGGTCCCCCACGCATAATATCTAAGATTCCTCTAAGGGTGATGCCTCAGGACTTCACTCCACAATTCAAATGGTGGTATTATGATTGGAGACCAGGAGAAGCGGTCATAGTGTTGAACAAAGATGGAAAGATTGAGACAATCAGGGTATTTGACCCAATGTGGCTTACCAACTTGTCTGTAGACGATGTCTACACTCAATACAAGTGGCCACTATTCTATGACATGCAAGATATTGTACAAGCTCTATAGTTTCAACATGTTATACGACTACGTTTTGCATTTGAGATACATGCAGGATTCATAAGAGAAGAGAAATACAAGAAGTTTCAAGAACATATGAAGAATGTTAGACAATATGGTAAACTAGGTCCAAGGGGGAGTTTGTAGATACATGATGTTCCTAGTTTTTATGCTTAAATGTAAAAGTCTTTCATTTCTTACACATGTGTAAAGTAATTACTCAATGAAATATGATATGCGTTTGATGTTTATTTATCTTTGATTATTTAATATTATTATTGTGTTAAGTATAAGTCATATGTATGAACTTCATATATAGGTTTGAGAGTGTTGTACACAATTCTAAGTCAATAATGATTGGGAAATGTGTTCAACTTAGTCGAGTGATAATTCATGCTAATGGACCATACTTATGGACCATACGCATGAATATATCATGCGTATGGACCAGTCGCATGACTGAACCAGGAGACTGGATCAATCATATGATTAAGAAATAAGGTTGACTCAGTCGCACAACTGATCCTTCAGGCATGCGTATGAATCAATCGCATGATTCAGTCGCACGACTGAACCATGCTAATGGTTCAGTCGTGCGAATGGAAACTACAAACCTATAAATACCACTTAATTTGTGAAAAAAATACTTAGAGAGAGACTTCGAATATTCATAAACCCTAGCCGTCCAGAGCATCCTAAGCAGCCAATCCAACTTCAAAGTTCGATCTTGATCGATTCCTACTCATTCTTAACGTTTAGTTCATTGTTATATCGATCGGGTTATCGTTCTCACTGATTGGATCGCCAATCAAATAGGATTCTGCACTATTTGATCGGGTTATCGATTAGTTTTGGTGTTCAAAAACCTACGTTTTAAAACAAAAGAGTCACCACTTTGCTTCAAAAGGCGTTTTTGACATTTGAATGCATTAAAGTCTCAATTTTTCATTATACGGTAGATTAGGGTTCCTGGGAAACTCGTATTTTGTGTCAAACTGTCAAAATATTCGATTTTACAAACACAACAGCCTTCAATCGCATGATTGGTCCATTCGTACGATTGAACTCAATCATATAATCCATCCGCACGACTAAACTCAGTCGTATCCCTCATTCACATGACTAAACAACTCCAGTCATTTGATTCCAATCATCTTGTTCATACGCATGATTGAATCCAATCGCACGATTGAATTCATTCACATCCGACATTCGCACGAGTGATCTATACTCATAGCCCATTCGCACGAGTGAAACTGTCCTAATAGTTAAAGTACCAAGTTTAAAGCAATGGAAGATCAATTTGCTGCATTTACTATAGGAAAGGACTCTCGCATCCAGAACCTTCTACTTCTGGAGAATGAGATTGGATATCATAATAAACCGCCAAAGTTGTTAACGTTAGATGAATATCCATAGTGGAAACAGCGGTTTGAAATCTATTTAAATGGATTTGACCCAAATCTTTGGACATCCATTGAGACTGGTTATACGGTACCAATCAGTGCTAATGGAGTCAAGTTGACTTTGGAAGGAATGATTGAAGCTCAGAAGATATCGTTCAATGCTGAAAAGAAAGTATATGCCTTGTTGACTCAGTCGATACCCAAGGACATCTTTCATCAGTTCTTTGAGAACAAGCAGGCTAAAAAGTTATGGGAGGCATTGGAGAAGAGATATGATAGAAACGCAACTCTCAAAGCATTGAAGGCTAAAGCTCTCAAAAAGGAATTTGATAATTTCTCTTCGATAGGGAATGAGAGCTTGGATGATATTATGGATAGATTCTATCATCTGATGAGTGAGTTGCACACTCATGGTATGACAACATCTACGGAAGATAATGTTTCAAGCTTTGCTGATGGTTTGCCTGATAAATGGGATTCATTTGTGACATTAGACATAAATGATTTCATCTTGAAGTTAAGGGAGGAAGAACTAAGAATGAAATACAAGTCAAAGAAAGGATCCTATGTTCAGAATCCTTCACTTTACAACTTAGTTCCAACTCCAACTGCTTCAGGAGCACTGTTACAAACAACATTCATGTCTAGTTCTTCTACTCCTTCCCAAAACAGTGCATCGGGAACCGAAACTTCAGGTTCATTAAGAACCCAATACATAGTTCCTGAAACAAATACTACAAAGTTGAAGACCGAGAATCTCGGTAATGTCACAGTGGAAGTTGCCAAAGAGCACATGGATCTTCTAGCGGTTGTTGTACAATCTTATGATGGTTTAGTTGCCGGTAAGATTGGAAATTTTCATCTTGCAGATAAGGATTATGAGCAAGTTGATGAAAATGAGCTAGAAAGAATGGACATAATATGGGCCTTCGCTAGTGCTGTTAGAAGAGCAAAGAAGTTTGTAAAAAAGATGGGGCAGAATCTAGTTGCCACTAAAGATACGACTTTTGGTTTTGACAAAACCAAAGTCACATGCTTCAACTGTGGTGAAAAGGGGCACTTTAAACGTGAATGCCTAAAGCCTAAGAAAACTAGTAATGGAAACCCATTTCCCACATTCAACCGTCAAGACAAAGATATGATTGGAATTACTTCTTCAAGTAAAGAGACAAAGGCTTTGACTACTCAAGGTGATAAAGGGCTAGATTGGTCCTTCCAATTTGTTTCTCCAGATGAATCAAATATTGGCTTTGACAACATTATTTGATCTGGTTTCACGCGGAATCAATTAGTACTCCGTACGTACACGGTCCTAACATATACGTATAACATAGGAGTTGATCAATTGAGTCTTACAAATGAGTGTTTTAGGTCTATACTTACATATAAAAGAGAAGATCATCATATCGTGCTGATGAGAGCTCCTAGTCAATACTATCATACAAAAAAAGTGATCATCACTCCAGATCAATGTTTACACATAGCAGAGGAGATAAGCACATGAAGGAATACAAAAAGGAGCTTCTTATATACATATATGAGCAAGCATATAGATTTTGAGACAAGATAGGGAGGAGAGACAAAGATACTTAGAAGAAAATCAACGAAGAATATCATATTCTCAAACCAATTTGAACAAGGACTTGTAACTTTGTTAAGGCCAAAAATGTCAAGGGGATAATCCGAGTCAAAAAAATGTCTTATCTAGTTAGTTAAGCCACAAAGATTACTGTCTACTTCGCGTTATAGTTGAATCTATCAAGCATATCCCAACACAATACTGTTGACCTCCTTGACATCATCCTTGGCATCAAATTTTATATAGGAGAATTCTGCAATAGAGAACAAGAAAAACATTAAATATTCTCCCCCTGTAATAGGTTCATAGCCTAAAGCCTTCCATTTCCGTCAAATGACCAGACCCCACCTAGGTTCATTTGTTGTTGGGGCTAAAAAGATTGAATTTACATTGGAGGCAAGTTTTTTGAAATTTGTTGGCTTCCTCCAATACTGCAGCTTTCAACCAAGAACATGTATTAGATTTAAGCTATCAAGGTTGTTTTCCAGAGCTAAAATCGGCTCAGGCGTTGTCATTGGATAAGTTATTAGGAATATGATGGAACGGAAGACCAAAGAAAGAAAGAAGAATGCACCAAAATGCACTTGTTCATGCGTCTGTCGTCGTAGCAAATAAAATAACGAAGGTAGCAGGAAGGGGAAAAGTGGGTATGCGACTTTTCCCTTAGGAAGGATCTTCCTAGTCGTACTCATTCCAGGCCTTGGCAGCTATTCAGTGGAGTTGACTAAGGGGTGGCCTGCCTCCTTACCAGCCAATCGGTAGCTTCTTTACGAATCAGCAAGTTTAGAGAAATTTCAAAGTAAATATACATATACTATTATATATATATACACATATATATATATATACATATACATATATATATACATATATATATATATATATATATATATACATATACATATATATACATATATATACATATATATACATATACATAGTGGGAGTATCCACATTTGTGGCAATGAGTACAAACTCTACAATCACCATTGTGGGAGTATCCACATTTGCTGAAATTCCCTTGAGATTCTCTGTTTGCCATGTCGTTGTTTGAAGTTGCAACATAAACCCACTCGGATCCTTGGTTAAAGCTTTTCATGTTATTCACTTGTCCCTTGGGACTTCCAAACCACTTTCTCTTTCCATCAAACGATCTTCTGTTCATCTTAATCGTCTTCCTCTCAACTTCCATCATACCTTTCCATGATCGTTTTTCTTGATCAGGGTTCCATTTCGTATCGCATCATTGGTTAAGGAGTGCGCGATAGCGATAGCACTTTGGATTGGGGTAGGTTTGGAGGTTGTAATGTTGCTTCTTATTTGAGGTGCCAATCCCCATATGTATCTTTCAATTCGGACGTATTCTGGCGTAACCAGTCAGGGTACCAATATAGCAAGGTCATTGAATCTGGACGTGTATGCTCGGATCTCAGCACCTTCCATGGTGTGGTTCCAAAAATTATGTCTCGATTTTCTGGAGTTCATTATGTGGGCAATATTCTTTAAGCAATATTTCCTTTAGCTGCTTCCAAGTAAGTTCATACACGTTTGCATCACCCAACAGTTGAGGTTAAGAATTCCACCATGATAATGTTGCATTGCTTATAGCTATGATAGTCTCCATTCTCTCAATCCATCGAATTATATCTATGGTCCTTCAGCACCTGTGAATGTTCTTGGATTGCATCCTTGAAAAGTCTTATATGAGCACCCTTGTGGTTGTCCACCTGATGAACTGCCTGGATTTTCGTTGGTATTAGATCTATTGTTTGCACCGATACCGTAACCTATGTTTGAATTGTTTCCCGCTCTGTTTCCAAGACCATTACGTGCAGTTTCCTGCCTTTTTCCTTGACCGACCACTAGGTTAGCATCATGTTGTTCTAGGGCTGACTTGATGTGTTGGGCTATCAAATGGGCTAGTTCCTCTTCGGTAGCTGGTAAATTGGCATTCCCGCTCGAGGATGTGTTTCGTGTTACAGGTGGCATGATTCAAATCTGTTTAGAAGGTAGGGAAGAAGAGGTTTAGATTACGTAAGATGTTAATGTAATATTATAATTATTTATTCCTTATAATTAACTTATCCAAGATATATGCATATATACAAGCATTTTCCATAATCAAACGCTATCATAAAAATAAAAATTTAAGGTTATAAGTTGTTTGATCATACACTTACTATCACCATGCACATAATAGTCAAACATCCAAATGATCATAAGTTAATTGTCTATTTGCAATAACGAGTTTATATCTCGATCAAAAGGTTCAAGCACTCCATCTTACATCTAACATAAATCATAAAAACGAAGCTCCACTACCAACATGCATTAGGTATGAAATCAGCACCAGACATAATGTAACAACTGCCATAGAAGTATGTGATCGCTCTCCCTATCGAAGAGAAATTATCAAATTCCTTTTTGATAGCTTTAGCCTTTAGTGCTTTGAGAGTGTTTCCATCATATCTCTTCTTTAATGCCTCCCATAACTTTTTAGCCTGCTTGTTCTCAGAGAACTTATGAAAGATGTCCTTTGGTATCGACTGAGTCAACAAGACATAAACTTTCTTTTTAGCATTGAATAGAATCTTCTTTGCTTCACTCATTCCTCACAAGGTTAACTTGACTCCATTAGCACTGACTGGTATTATGTAACGAGTCTCAATGGATGTCCAAAGATTGGGATCAACTACATTTAAATAGATTTCAAATCGTTGTTTCCACTGTGGGTATTCATCTAACATTAATAGCTTTGGTGGTTTATTATGATTTCACATCTCATTCTCTAGAAGCAGAATGTTATGGGTGCAAGAGTCCTTTCCGGCATAAAATGCAGCAAATTGATCTTCCATTGCTTTAAACTTAGTACTTTTAGAACAGGACTGTTTCACTCGTGCGAATGGGCTATGAGTATGGGTCACTCGTGCGAATAAAGGGTGCGAATGAATTCAGTCATGCGATTGGATTCAATTGTGTTTATGAACAAGACGATTAATCTAACGACTGGAGTTATTCAGTCGTGCGAATGACTGATACGATTGAGTTCAGTCGTGCGGATGGAGTATACATGTAACACACCAAATTTTTATTTAAAGGAAAGGAAAAGAAAAGTAAATAGAAAGAATAGATAATGGGCACAAGTGGAGGGGGATAAAGTGTACAAAGTACAAAAGTCTAGTATTTTATATTATAAATGGGTATGGCCGCCCATATTAAAAGCTGAAAACTACTTTTACTTTCGGAGGAAGAAGAAGAAGAAGAAACTCTCGGTTTTTAGAGAGAGAAAGGAAGAAGAAGCTGTAAAAGAGTTGTTTTCAAGAACTTGGAGTTTAATTTGCTAGTAGAAGTGACTAGAATGAAGACCTGCTTCAAGGTGAGTTTCTAGAACCCCTCTTTTACTGATTTTCAACTTTATTGGGGCTATTATGCATACCAAGAAAATGTTTTCAAGTAAAACCGTGAGTTTCAGCCTATTGTTCGATGATGTTCTATGTATGTATGTTTTAGAGTTGGTTTATGGGTTAGTGTTGATGTTTAGCATGCTTAGGTGC
>BJCM01207380.1:0-11226 GCA_018326385.1 Flaveria bidentis
GATAATGAGACCACTCCTATTGGGACCCTTAGAAGGGCGAAGCCTCAGACAGAGTATGAGGCATATCTCTGGAGGTGCGGACACCCAGGATGGATATCCGTCACGTCAGATGACACCGAAGCTTCTGAGGACTCTCCCTCCACATCACCTTCCAGGAGCCGGACGCGCTCCCACTCTCCTCACGTAGCTGCTTCTACCCACTCACCCATCCCACCTATGCGGAATAGGGGTGCACGTGTTATCACCCATCCACGCAAAAGTGCTAGGCCAGGACCCTCAGTCTCCTTTAGGATGCCACCTCCTCCACCACCTGTTAGGACTCCGATACCGGCACCTCCGCTGTTTGAACCACGTGATGAACACCTGATTCCATCGTGGCACAGTATGTATGACGGCCCTAGCGTACTGGCTGGTGATAGGTACTCCTAGTCGAGCCGCCGGGCAAGCGACGTAGGACCCTCTGATGTAACACTGGATGAAATCTTGAAGACTGTTCATCGTCACGAGTTGACTCCGCAGCATGCCACCCCGACCTCCAAGTCTGCTCAATTCTAGGCTATGATGGCTACGCATGGGGTGCAACGGTTGGAACAGGAGCAGAGAAAGAATAGCTCAGGATGGTTTGGATGGCTGAAGAAAAAGTGGATGTGAGAGCAGGGGTAAGAAGCGGAATTATTTGTCTTTAGACAGTTGAAGGAAACTATTTCAATTATTATTCGATACTATTATTATTATTATCATGGGGTGATGGCACCTTCCAACTTGTAAGAGCTTGACTCTGATTCAACTTTGCTGGATGATACTACTATCTCTATTTAACTATGAACTGTTTATTTGGATGCTAGGTTATTGGACTATTTATATTGAATTGCAAATGTTGTGTTGTGCTTTGTAATTGGTTTGTGCCCCTTTCTGATTGATTGTCTAACTGTTATGATATGCTTTGAATTGGACCTTGTAAAAATCAATTAGTGGGTTGTATATATATATATACACGCCATGATCCCTATTCCCGAGGCATGGTATAATAGGGTATTGATGCATGATCTATTCGAAACAAATTTTGAGATGCTAAATGAATCTATTTGTGATACTACCAGAATGCCGACTCGGAGAGGAACACAATTTGGGCGACGAGGAGCCACTAGGGGCCGCCATGAGGGGACCAGGCAAACCGAAAGCCAACCTACCCCAGCAGGAACTCCCCGCAAGGAAAATGATAATCAAGAAAATGACGAGAGAATTGCTAACCTCGTAGCACAACAACTTGCTAATGCCATTCCGACCATTATCGCCCAGATCAATGCTGATCGGAGTAATACTAATGGTAATGATCGACCAGGGAACGACGAGGGCCACGACGAGGAAGCCAAGGCGTTAAAGAACGGATGCTCCTATAAGACCTTCATGGAATGTAAGCCCAAGGACTTCTACGGCACCGAGGGTGCTATAGAGACGTACAGATGGATTGATGAAATGGAAGCCGTCTTGGACATTAGCGAGTGCAAGATGGATCATATGGTGAGGTTCGCATCCCAATCCCTCAAGGGATCGGCTCTTGAATGGTGGAAGTCGATTACTCAAACCTGTGGAAGAAATGTGGCTAACCGAATGAGTTGGACCGAATTCAGGGAACTTATTGCCCATCAATCAACTCGAGAAACTAGAGACAGAATTCCTAAGTCTGGAAATGAAAGGTCCCAACTACATGGAATATATCAATCATTTCTTAGCCCTATCTCGACTGGTTCCCCATTTGGTGACACCCGAATCTAAAGGTGTAGCATGATTCATCTGGGGGCTACACCCAAGAGTTAGGGGAATGGTCCGCTCCTCCCAGCCTTTAACCTTACAAGCTGCGGTTGACCTTACCAGCAGTTTGACTGATGACTTAGTTAGGGCGGGATAGATTGAGCAAGCTAGGGCTGATGAGAAGAGAAAGTCTGTTGGTGAGAAAAGAAAGTGGTTGGAAGTAAAGAGAGCGGTTGGAAGTAGTAGCGGGTCAGGTGGGAAGAGTTCTGAAGGTGTGTGGCGCGATGATCAGGGAAGCAAGACCCAGAGACTGTACTCGGGGACAAGCCCATTTTGTAACAAGTGCAAGCTACACCATCAAGGGGAATGTAACCCGAAGCCCTATTTCAGATGCTAGAGAACAGGTCATTTAATCAAGGACTGTACTTATGCACCAAGAAGACAATGCTATGAATGTGGGGATCCAGGGCACATGAGGAACAAGTGTCCTAAGCTGGGTAGAGACAAGGATGCCAAGCACAACAAGCCAAAGGGAAGAGCATTCATTATGAACCCAGCTGGAACTCGTAGGGAACCTGATGTGGTTAACGGTACGTTCCTTGTAAACAACCATCCTGCTACTGTTCTGTTCGATACTGGAGCGACTGCTAGTTTTGTCTCTAGTACTTTTAGGTCTTTGATTGACTTAGACGCGTGTACCTTAACCGATGTGTTTACTGTAGAATTAGCTGACGGTAACAATTTAGAAACTAATGAAGTCATCAAGGATTGCTCACTGAATCTAAAAGGAAATACATTTAGGATAAATTTGATGCCCATTAAGCTAGGAGGATTCGATGTGGTTGTTGGTATGGACTGGCTAGCTAAGCATCGAGTCGAAATCATATGTGATGAGCACCTACTCAAGATACCATTAAACAATGAGGAAGTGTTAGTGGTACAAGGAGAGAGGAGTAACACTCTATACCCCATGGTATCCCACTTAAAATCCACCAAGAGCTTAATGAAGGGATGCCCAGCTTTCATAGTCTATGTGATGAAGACCCAAGAGGAGAAGAAAATTTTAGATATCCCCGTGGTTTCTGAATACCCAGAAGTGTTTCTGGAAGACCTACCGGGACTCCCCCCCGAATCGACAAGTTGAATTCCAGATAGATTTGCTGCCTGGTGCTGCACCAGTAGCCAAGGCACCGTACCGACTCGCCCCACCTGAAATGAAGGAACTAATGGCGCAAATTCAAGAACTACTTGACAAGGGATTCATACGTCCGAGTGTCTCTACATGGGGTGCCCCGGTACTGTTCGTGAAAAAGAAAGACGGAACCCTATGAATGTGCATCGATTAAAGAGAATTGAACAAGCTGACCATAAAGAAGTGTTACCCTCTTCCGAGAATAGATGACCTATTTGATCAACTACAAGGAGCAAGTTATTTCTCCAAAATAGATTTGAGGTCAGGTTACCACCAACTGAAGATAAGAGAAGAGGACATACCCAAAACGGCCTTCCGAACTAGGTATGGACACTATGAGTATTTAGTCATGCCTTTTGGACTGACTAATGCACCAGCAGCGTTCATGGACCTCATGAACCGCGTTTGCTGCCCTTATCTCGACAAGTTTGTGATCGTGTTTATCGACGACATACTGATCTACTCCCGTAGTAAGGACGAGCACGAGAAGCATCTCAGGCTTATTCTTGAATTACTCAAGAATGAAGAACTATATGCCAAATTCTCTAAATACGAATTCTGGATGCGTAAGATTCAATTCATAGGGCATGTGGCAAATGAGAATGGGATTCAAGTCGACCCTTCCAAGATTGAGGCTATAAAGGATTGGAAGATTCCTGAAACTCCCACGGAGATAAGGCATTTCTTAGGGCTGGCCGGATACTACCGACGATTTATAAAGGACTTATCGCGCATAGTGCAACCCTTGACCACACTAACTAGGAAGAACACAACCTTTGTGTGGGAATGAGAGTAGAATGAGGCGTTTGGAAGGCTTAAGGAGAAGTTGTGCAGTGCACTTATCCTTGCTCTTCCAGAAGGATTAGAAGATTTTGTGATCTATTGTGACGCTTCGCGTCAAGGACTAGGATGTGTACTGATGCAACGCAACAAGGTGATGCTTATGCATCTAGACTGCTGAACGATCATGAGAAGAACTATATGACGCACGATCTGGAATTGGGTGCCATGGTGTTTGCTCTCAAAATGTGTAGGCACTACCTCTATGGCACGAAGTGCATCATCTACACTAACCATAAAAGTTTGCAACACATTCTTACCAAAAGATGCTAAACATGCGTCAGAGAAGATGGGTCGAGCTGTTAAATGAATACGAGTGAGAAATCCGTTACCATCCCGGTAAGGCCAATGTTGTGGCAGATGCTTTGAGCAGAAAGGAGAGAGAAAAGCTTCTTCGTGTACGAGCCTTAAGGATGAGTGTGTATACCAACCTTATCGCAAAACTGAAAGAAGCTCAAAATGAAGCATTAAAGGAAGAAAGGTTAAAAGAAGAAGGGTTAACCGGAATGGAAAAGCGATTTGAGATAGGGGACGATGGTAAATACAAGTACGAAGGGAGAACATGGGTGTCGAAGCATGGAGGAATTCGAGAGGTAATCCTCGACGAAGCCCACAAGTCTAGGTACTCGGTTCATGCTGGAAGTGATAAAATGTACCAGGATCTAAAGGCACTTTTCTGGTGGCCTGGAATCAAGAAATCAATCGCTAATTATGTTGGGAAATGTCTAACCTGCGCCATGGTAAAAGCTGAAAATCAAAAACCGTCTGGAATGTTACAACAGCCCGAAATCCCAGAATGGAAATGGGATAACGTCACGATTGATTTTGTTATGAAGTTACCCATAATGTTTAGAGGCCATGATTCTATTTGGGTGATAGTGGATAGGCTAACGAAGTCAGCTCACTTTTTGCCAATTCGAGAAGACTACGACTTGATGAAATTGGCCCAACTATATGTCGATGAGATAGTAACTAGACATGGAGTGTCTTTGTCGATCATCTCCGACCGTGATAGCCGTTTCACTTCTCGTTTCCGGAAATCATTCCAGCAGGCTTTAGGAACCCGTTTGGATTTGAGCACCGCGTACCACCCATAAACCAACGGTTAGAGCGAAAGGACCATTCAAACTTTGGAGGATATGTTAAGAGCTTGCATGATTGACTTTGGTGGAAACTAGGACAACAATCTCCCTTTGGTGGAAATCGCCTATAATAATAGTTACCACGCAAGCATCAAGGTAGCTACGTATGAGGCTCTATACGGTAGGAAATTTTGATCACCATTGAGTTGGAATGAGATCGGTGATAGCCAAGTAATGGGACCCGACATCGTGTTGGAGACCACTAACAAGATTTTTAAAATTAAGGAACGACTAAGGGCAGCCAGAGACCGGCAGAAGAAGTACGTCGATAGGAGACGGAAACCTTTAGAGTTTCAAGTGGGTGACAGAGTAATGCTAAAGGTAGCACCATGGAAGGGAACCATGAGGTCAGAAAGAGAGGAAAGTTAAGCCCGAGATACATTGGATCATTCGAAATACTGGCGAGAATTGGCCCCGTGGCTTACAAATTGAAACTACCTCAGAGGTTGAGCTACATACATGACAACTTCCATGTGTCGAACTTGAAGAAGTGCATGGTAGACGAAACCCTAGAGCTACCATTGAATGAAGCAAGAATCAATGACAAGCTGAACTTCGTGGAGGAGCCCATGGAGATCACCGACTGCTTGGTCAAGCAACTCAGGTTAGATGGAACTCAAAATGAGGACCCGAATTCACTTGGGAACGTGAAGGTGAGATGAGGAAGAATTATCCACACCTCTTCAAACCCATCCGTTTAGATTCTAATCGAAGCTAAAATTTCGGGACGAAATTTCCTAAACGGCGGGAGAATGTGACAACCGACCTCAAGGTCGTTATTCTAACCCTAATCTACTTGCATCATTACCCGTCTTATGAATACTAATATTAGAAACAATCTAACACTATTAGTGAATTTGGAATCATCTTTTGCTATTTGTTCCATTTTATGATTTTTATGTGATTTTAGTGACTTTTAGTTAATTTGAGTTTTACCTTTTTGAACTTTGTGTTCCGGGAAAGTCAATTAGTCACCCTTACTATGAAATCAAATTATTATTGAAACAATTAAAAATGTGTGCTTACACACATTAATTTTCGGCTAATCCATGCATAATCATGCACAAGACACATCAACTAACTAAAAACTCTTACCACCTAAAATACAACACTACACAACAAATTAATACTACATAATATTAATTTGTATTTTAAAATTAAATAAAAAATGCCACTAGAGGCCAAATCTCGGCCGCCCCCCTCTCCACCACTCACCACCCTTCTACACCACCTCCTTATCCCCCACTTACATTTCATGCAACTTTCAAACACTCCACCACTCCCCTTTTATTTCTTCTCTCTCTCTCTCTCGACCTCCATAAACAAAACACACACTCACACACTCGAAATCCTCTCTAATCCCTGCCATTTTCGAAGAAACACCACAAGACACTATCGGCCAAGCATCTAACCGCTAGGAATTGAAGGTTTGCAAGCTGTTGGTGCTCGGATCTTGCACGCTCGTGGATTTCCAGCACTTGGTCGTGATTCTCCAGCCTTGTCCAAGGAGTCCAAGCCATCCTCGCCCAACTACACGCTCCAAACCATGAGTTATATCGAGTGTTATCTTCATGTCGCATGGTTTTGGGTATTTCATGTGTTTAACTTCATTTTTCATTCAAAACCTTACCATTCTCATATCTAACAGAAACTTGCAGCTAAAAATTTGTTCATAAGGAGCTTTTCACGTCCTTGAAGGTACCATACTCGTAAGCATGTCATTTAATAGGTGTAACATGGGTTACACCTAGAAAACCCTCTTTTCGGGTGAATTTACACCATCTAAATTTGCACAACTTGTAACTTATCGAAGCTAATCTTGTAACCTACTGAAAACAAGTTTTCTAACCTCCTAAGAACCTGCTTTCAAAGTTATAAAAATGTTGGTTTAGGTTCAATCGTGTGTCATGGCATTTAACACAAGTGTAATGCATAAAAATGGTGTTATACTATAGTTCCATCATGTTCTTATTTGGGTTGATGAACCCGTGAGGTTGACATAGAACTTCAGTAAGTTTTGGATGATTTTGGAAATGTGATGAGATGTTAAAGGCTGAAAATATAAATGTCTTAGACTTGTAGATTATTTGGACATATTCGGGGACCCGAAAAGTGGTAAAAAGAGCTTTAAATCAACAAAGCATAGATTTTAACCATCTTAAAAAGTATTCCAGGCTCTATAAGGTTTAACAAAGTATTTGGGTCGGATTTGTCAAATTAAATGGTCAATGAATAGGTTAAATGGAATTCTTAGTGAAAACGAGTTTTAACCGGGTAACGTTTTGGAAGAAAATTAAAATTGATGATTTAACACCAAAATTCATGAAAACCAATATGTATTATAAGATCTGAAAGAGTTGAAAAAGTGGTCAAACGGGCTTTTAACGGGTCAAAATCGGCTAAAAATGCGTTTAAACGGGTAAAACTTAAAAGGTAGACTTTCACCTAAAAGAAGCTCGAAATGCATCTCCAACAGATTAAAAACCTTATATAAAGTCATTAAAATGATGTTTAATGAATCTAAGACCATTAATATAGAAATCAACACTTAACCGTTAAAAACCTTCGGTTTTACAGTAACCGGTAACGTGAGGCATGAAAATTTATAAAGCAGACATAAATTCTGAAATCTTGGTAGAAAATTATTAAAGTCAGTTACCTAACTCTAAGAAACTAATATTTGGGCATAAAAGACATTTCATGCAAGAAATCAAACTTTGGGGTAGAAATTGTAAATTTTGAAACTTGGAGGTCTAAACTGTAAATTTTTGCTAAGCTTATATAAACCGATCCTTGAATTCAGAATCACTTAAAAGACTCAAACTAACTTATACAAGTGATTTAACATAGCAAATCAAGTATTCTTTCCTAGGAACCCCAACTTTCTATAAAAGGAAACTTTTTAGATGAAGACTTAGAAATTCAAATCCTATTAAGATTCTAACCTCATGACACATCTTATGCATCTCCATAACCCTAGAATTAGTGGATTAACACTTAAAATCTAATTTTATAGGGTGCTAGATTTGAGACTTTCCCGGCACACGCAGTGACCCTTTTGCCTGAATTCTAAGGTGAGTTTAAGTGTTCCCCTTTTTACTACTGCTTTGGGGTGAAACATGTTGTGTTATTTATGAACTATAATTGTGCTTTACTTGGTGATTGTATGTGAGATTTATGGTTACCTACTGATACTTATATCATGATCATTAATTATTTCGTGAACCGCTTGTTTTATATGGATAGATCTATTTGGGGAATCCCCCACACACAGTGGCTTCCGTTCTCGGACATGTACCCCACTGAGATCCTGAGGGGTCGTTTGTGGCATGTGACTGGTTTGTTATAAACTATGGTGAACCATCCGGGCAGGTATGGTACACTGGTTTAGGGCTAAGTTCTTCCTTCGGGTATAGCCGGTTAAACACAACTTTAGAAGAGGCCAACCGGGACTGAGTGCAGGGTTGATTATGATTCTCCCACGATGTTGAAACTATGATTCATTCCTTTTTACCAAATGAGGATTTGTTAAGTCTGTTTTGTTTTTAAACTTTAAGCACTTGAATTCACCAACTTTTTAGTTGACACAAATTTCTTTTGAGCATGTTTCAGGTAATTTATGAAGAGATCCTAGCTGTTGTGAAGACCTAGACGTATCCTCGTGACCATCGCATTGGCTTATTTTACATAATGAACAATTTTACATTTCTGTTGACAAATACAATTTGTTTCTACGTTGGTTGTATAACTCATTTGGGGGCTGGATCTGTTTCTAGCCCCGGTATCTTTTGAAAACTTTTAATGCCATGTGATGTTCTCTACTTTTGTGCTCTTATGATGGTTTGTTTTCGCTGCCATATGTTGTTGCTAATGTGTGCCATCCCACCCTACCTGGGCATGGGGTGTGACAACTTGGTCATAGATCTAGTAAATTAGATAAGAAATATATCATCGAGCTAGCCAACGGAAAGATATTTGAGGCGTGTGATGTAGTTAGAGGGTACACTATGCAGTTAGAGGGTCATTGCTTTAGCATCGACCTCCTACCTATTGTGCTTGGTAGTTTTGATATTGTCGTATGCATGGATTGGTTGTCTAAACATCAGGTTGAAGTGGTATGCTACGAAAAAATTATTCGTCTACCTATTCCAAAATGTGAAAATTTGACAATCCAAGGTGATAAAGGGAGACCTACTTTGAAGATTGTAAATATAGTGAAGGCTTTCAAGTATTTACATAAAGGGTATCCAGCGTTTCTTGCCACGGTGGTGGATACTAAGAATGAAAATCAAAAGCTTAAGGACATACCGATACTTCGAGACTATCCAAATGCCTTTCCTGATGATCTGCTTGGATTACCTCCTTCTAGACAGATTGAATTCTGAATTGACTTAGTACGTAGATTTGATCTTGTTGCCCAATCACCATATCGATTAGTTCCTTCGGAGATGGAAGAAATGTCCAAACAATTAGAAGAACTATTGGATATGGGATTTATAAGACCAAGCTTCTCGCCATGGGGAGCACCAGTCTTGTTTGTCAAAGAAGAAAGATGGGTCATTCAGAATGTGCATCGATTACCAAAAATTGAACAAACTAACTATCAAGATCGATACCCATTTCCAAGAATCGATGATCTGTTTGATCAGCTTCAAGGATCTAGCATCTACTCAAAGATCGATCTACGATCTGGTTATCATCAGCTATTGATAACCGAGGAAGATATTCCAAAGACAACATTCATAACCTATTATGACCATTACGAGTTTCTAGTTATGCCATTTGGACTGACAAATGCGCATGGTGTGTTCATGGATCTTATGAATAGAGTATGCAAACCTTACTTAGATAAGTTTGTAATAGTATTTATCGATGATATACTAGTCTATTCAAGAACCAAGAAAGATCATGAAGAACATCTGAAGATCATCTTGGAGATTTTAAGAAAAGAGAAACTGTATGCAAAGTTCTCGAAATGCGAATTCTAGATTCAAGAGGTTCACTTTCTTAGACATGTCGTTAATGAGAAAGGCATACATGTAGATCCGGCTAAGATTGAAGCAATCAAGAACTAGGAGGCACCCAAGTCCCCGACCAAAGTGCGTTAGTTTCTAGGATTGGCTGGTTATTATCGGAGATTTATTGAAAATTTCTCGAAGATAACACAGTAGTTGATGCTGTTGACTCAAAAGGATAGGAAGTATGATTGTACTGATAAGCAAGAGGCAACTTTTCAGTTGCTGAAGCAGAAATTATGTAGTGCTCCTATTCTATCTCTTCCTAAGGAATAGAAGGGTTCGTTGTGTACTGTGATGCGTCCCGTTTAGGTTTTGGTTGTGTGTTGATGCCGAAAGATAAGGTCATAGCCTATGCATCCAAACAATTAAAAGTGCATGAGAAGAACTACACCACTCATGATTTAGAGTTGGGAGCGATGGTTTTTACACTCAAGATTTTGAGGCATTACCTATACGGTACAAAGTGTGTTATTTTCACAGATCATAAGAGTCTTCAGCATATCTCCGATCAGAAAGAGCTTAACATGAGGCAACATCGATGGGTAGATTTACTAAATGATTACGATTGTAAGATTCACTATCATCCGGGAATGGCCAACGTTTTGGTCGATGCACCAGTAGAAAGGAGAATGATACGCCTAAGCGTGTTCGCGCTTTAGAGTTGAATATTCATTCGGGTCTTAATACTCAAATCCGTGATTCTCAAGTCAAAGCTCTAAAAGATAAGAATTTGAAGAATGAAGGATTGAAAGGCATGGTAAAGGAGTTAGTGCCTAAAACCAATAATGTGATGTACTTCATGGACCAAATCTGGGTTCCGCGTTTCAGAAACCTACGTGAATTGATTTTGGATGAAGCCCATAAATCTAAGTATTTGACTGGGTTGAGTAAGATTGATATTCTTACTGTGAATCGAATATGATAATCAAGTCAATGAGTGAATGGCGGAAACAAACAATCAAAGATCATTCAATGCAATAAAAATACTCATAAATGCTTTGGTATTTGTATATATCAAAGTTGATTTACAAAGAATAATTACAACAAAAATTCTCTATCTATCGCCGTCACCTCAGTACGAGGTTAACTATTCTATTTATAGATAGACAAGATGCCTTTACAAAATGACTAAACTACCCCTAAACTATTACATCAGAAACTAGTCTAAGTCTTGATCCGCATCTTTGCTTGTTCATCCGCATTGACAAATGCGGATGAGATAATCTTGATCAGCATTTCTTCACTTGATCATCCGCATTAGTATGTTGGTCATCCGCATTTG